>WEIU01024167.1:332137-363158 GCA_013389925.1 Aegithalos caudatus
AATTAGGTTTCTTAGTGTTGTGTAATCTTTCTGCTCTGGTTTGCTAGGGGCTAGTTCAGGCACCACTTGGACATGCTCACTGGCTTTTTAAATGAGACACTCACTTCTACTGAGTGCAAGATACTGAGAGCACATCCTGAGCACAGGGGAGATTAATGCTTGGGAATGGAAAATACACTTCTTGGCATAAATGGATCTAACTGGGAGTATTTTGCTTAATGGGTGTCTTTCTCATGATGATCTGTGATGGTAGCAATGAAAATTAGTTGAGTTGACTCAAACATCTTTTGCCATCATTTTGCTTTGAATTCTGAGGAAGATACAATGTCCTACATTAAATCAGATTCAAGTTTGCTGTTTGAAGAGGAAAACAATAAAGTGCAAGAACTCATGATCATGTGATAGACATTTTTCTGGGATAAGTTATCTATGAAGTTGTGGAAAGCAGATGTGTCTAGTATGGGAGAGAGAAAGCTGAGAGACAAAAGACTTGTGCTGTAGGTCATACTTTATAACATACACTTTGTGTCCATCTAGTGATTTTTTGTAATATGATCATTAGTGTTTCCATCTGTATTTTGTGTTTTTCCCTATTTGATAGCTTGCCAATAAAATTTCTTTCCCAGACAGCTGAACCTAGCTTGCAGACTGACAGGGCACAAACTCCCCCCACCTTCAAAGGAAAGCACATAAAAAAAGCTTAGAAATCACCCGAAAGCGTTAACGGCTATGTTGGCTGTTACACGATGGGATGCAGGAATTGCAATAATGTTCTCTTCCATCTGGTGCCTGCAAACTTGCTGTTTTCAGAGGCATTCACTGCTGTAGCAAACTGTTCACTTATTCATTCATGTGTAGTTGCCCGTTATTCTTTGGAAAAGATTGGGTTGAAAGCGGCTCGGTTCTTTGTTACAGAAGTGCTCAGTGTCAAACATATTACAAGGAGATGTCAGTCCAAATGCAAATACCATCAACTCTCAAAGCCTCTCCGCATGTTGTGTATATTTGGAATGTGCTGTGAAGGTGTAGTCCCAGGAGCAAGGATTCTTGACTGACAATACTCAAGGGAAAATCATGCAATATCTGTGCCAAAACGTCTATCTCAGGCTGAAATTTCAATTTCCGCTTTAAATTTTCTGGCTTGCATTAGCTAACATTACAGCCTTGGTTTTCCTTCTTTTCTTAGGATCTTGGTGGATATTTTCTTTGTTGCATCTGGACTGGTTAATTTTCAGAAAGGTGAGACAGCAACTGAGTGGAAGTTGTCACTCTGAGACGGAGGAATGGTTTAAGGAACTAAAGCAAGTGAGGATACATTTCTTATTGTCAGACCATGAGATAAAGGAGTTAATATATAATTTCTGAACAAAAACCACTTAAAAGTGTCCAACTCTTTGTCATCCCTGAACATCTGAAGTCACCATGTTCATACAGCAATAGAACTTGGTGATGTGTTTGTAGCAGGACAGGTTAGCCATCACCTACCATATGTGATCCTATCTCAGAATTTAAATTAGTCTCTTCTGCAGTATTGAGCAGGTACATTAACTTTTTAATAGTTTTCCTGAAAGTATTACAGGAATCTGCAGCATTCTGCCCATTTTAGTTGAATGCTACGAAATGATGTACATTTATATACATCTTATGTTGATTTCAGAAATGGATATCTGTTCAGTGAGCAGTATTAGGGTGTGTTGAGATGACCCTAGAAACATTAATTTCAGTACATATAAATTTTCAGGTGCTGTACCATGTTCCTTTGTCGTTTTCAGCTTTGTTTTTTTCTGGAGGGATTTGGTGCTGCCTGTACTGATATGACCATGGTAGCTGTGTGTGGGATCTGGCACTGCTGTATTTCCACGTGCTGCATGTGGAGTGTCTCAAATACCAGCCAGCAGGTCTGCGCTTGAGGGCCTCAGGGCTTTTAGGATGAAAGCTTAGCTCTCATAGGCAGGTAAGTGGGAGCCAGTGGTTGTGCCTGTTTTTGACTCAATTCCTTTGGAAATGCTCTGGAGATCACATAAGATTATGTTTGTCACCATAGTGTATTCTTGAGGTTGTTTGCCAGATTTTTGTGCAGTTGAGTATCTCTAAATAAAGATCTTATCTGCTTGAGTTCAGGCAGCAGCAGTGCAGATGTGGGTAGATGGTCATGGTGACCTTCAAAACCACTTCTTCATCAATTAACTTGGAACTTAATCCCAGAATATGATTTAATGAATCCTAATTAAGTGTCTAGTTTAGGCAAACGGAATTCCATCTTCCAACTTCAGTTAGTGCTTGTGAAACTTTTGTTTCCCCTCCTATATATTCAGTGAAATACATACTTCGGGATGTTGGTAGGCAATACTGATCTTTTTGGAAGGGAGGTGTGTTGGAAGAATTAAATGTTGTTATATGGGCCATACAATTTCCAGCAGCTGTCGAAGCTGAGCCAGGTGTCTCTGCTGACCTGGGCCTTGGCAGCAGTGTTCCCTTGCCTCTCTTCAGCCAAAGTTTCTGAGCACTAGATACTTGGGAAAATCAGGCCACGTAGGCACTTAAATGCCAATCCGAATGAGAATCTCTGATTTGGAGGGTGTTGTCCAAGATTTAGAAGCTAAGGCAAAGTGAAGTGTCTTGAGTAGTTGCCCAGGTTTGCAAGAAAGAATACAAGAGCTAGAAAAAGCTTCCTCTATGAGATCCTGAAACCAAGTTAGATGCATGGAATATGTTTAAACGTCTCCTTTGCAGGATTCTTGTCTTTCAGTAGTCACAGCATGTGTTCTAATATATGTTTAATGTATGTTTAATTATTCCAGTGTTTAAGATGAAGAGAATATTTAATCAAAATTTTGATCCCATGGTCTGGTATAAGCTAGAAATATTTAGCACTCAGAAAAAAATATTACTACTACTATTATTACTGCTGTCCATTTAAATACAAATGTAAATGGCAGACTGTCTCATGGGTTTCTAATTTTTAAAATATTTCTAATTGCTGCCGGTTGCTAGATGCTTAAATTCCATGTTGCCCAGGTTTTGTCCTATATATTAGAAGGATAGAAACACATTTGCTGTTTAACATTAGGCGTAGCTTTTGTGTGACTACCCAAATTTGCCCAAATTTAAATTTTGAGGAAAATGTTTAACATTGGAAAGATGAGACTGCAAAAGGTCTGCTACACCACGGTTAGCAAGGTGTAACACTTTCCTTTGGATTGTGTTAGAAAACCTATTTTGATCTGTTTTTCTGTCATGTGTGTTTCAGTCTCTTGCCACTTCTCAGAAATCCTTTCTGTGGAGTGATGCTAACCACATTTGAGCAAAGTAAAGGTTTTTAAAGATTATTAAGCTCATGCAAGTGTTGTGGAGGTAAGAGCAGAGTGGAGGACGGGCCATGAAAGTTTCCTGTCTGAGGTAACTTGGAGTGTGCCAGAGAATCCAGACAACAAAGACCTTTGTTAATGTCCCAGCTGGGGAAAGAGCCCTCTCCTTCCTTGCGCCTAAGACTTGATCCAGATATGAAGGATAGTAAAATCAGCCAGACTAAACATTTCAAAGTAATTCCGGGTAATTCTGGGCTTACAGTATTTAGCAAGCAACTTGATAAGCAATTTCAAAATATTTTGTTATTTGAATTTGAGGCAATACAAAGAAATAAATATGAATTGATTGAAGAACTACGCTTGCATAAAGAAGAGACTGGTTTCTTGCTATTGATTTTTTACCCCCGTTTTCCTCAAGTGCCTTTGCTTTGGAAAGACAGAGAGTGCATTTGCTGGAATGTGAGTAAAGGCACCATTGTATTCCTGGCACAATATGCAAAGTACATGGACGTTAGAACCTTGGCATTCTTTGGGTTAGCCCCTGTAACTATAGCTGATGCAACATTTGTCCCTGTGAATGGCAGATTTGAATGCCTGTGAACAGTGAGAATACCTAGGCAAGGTATTTTTTTCTCCACAGTTAACCAGATTTGTGGTATTGGGCTTTATTTCCTGTGCCAGGTTTTTTACCTCATCTACCAACTCTACTGGTTTCTTTGTCTCTGCATGGAAAGAGCTGCCACAGTAGGGTCTCATTATAGAATTTTATTTGAAACCCATCTCTAGAAATACCTCTAAAAATAACTAGACTTTAATGTCCTTTAAAAAAAAGTCTTTCTGAAAACTGCTGGGATAATACAGTGACAAAAATCTTGGTAAAAAAGAAGAAATAGAAAAATAACATGAGCGGAGTGGTTGGTGATGTTTGCCAGTTAATGTACTTCATTACCTTCAAATGTAATCCCTATTCTGCTACACTTAGTTTTCTGGAGGGTGTTCTCACATTATTTCAGTTAGCTGGTACTTTCAGATTTTGTCATTGGTATTTTAAACTGTTTCTAAGAATTCATTTTTACCTCTTTTTCAAAGGCAGCTCTGGGTCGCAGACCTTGTTACCATGTGTAAACAGCTGTTGCAGGTGTTCTGTCTCTTTTTTCAGTCAGGTCTAGGAATCTTATTGTGATGAGCTGTTCCCTTACATGTGTGAAGCCCTTCATGAAGGACAGCCCTCCTCAAAGATGTAAATAATATCTAATTAAAAAGCATAATCAGTTTTCTTTTGTGATTGAAGAACATTTAATAGCCATGCATGAGTAATACCACAGAGTGCTTAAGCAAATCAAATCAGAATCAAGTGCCTCAAAGTTTTTAAAATAAAATTATTAAGAACTGAACGCTTGACACTTTGAGCTGAACTTATTAATAATTTGTAGTCATAAAGGGAGGGACTGAATGGATGGATAGAAAGAAGTGTGAAGAGTAGGAAGGAAGTGAGCTGATACAATACTTAAGTAAGGAAGGGGATGAGTCCATTCTAAAACTTTACAGACTTTTTTTTTTTTGTAGTTTCATAATACCAGAAATGAGATTGCAAATAATTTAATTTTCAGCAACAGGAGAGCAGAAGGGTGGGTTTTCTCTGCTTTTTTCCCCCTCTTTTCCCTGTCCATTTTTTGAACTGTCTTTTACTTAAATTTTCCCACACCAGTATAAAAAAGCCCCTAGATATTAAAAAAATTCTTGCCTCTGTAGAGTAGATATGGCTGTATTCTGTTGGTCCTGAAGTAAAATATTTGTTCTTAAATAGTAAGAAAAATGCATAAAACTTACTCAACACTTCTCTTAAAAAATAACTTAGGAAAAATACTTGTTGTGGGACTGTCAGTTTGAGAGGATTTACTACTTTTTAGTTTAAAAGAACAGTTGAAACAAATTTTGGGTATGTCACTAATTAGATTTGAACTCAGACTTATAGAATTATTTTCCCCCACTATCTATTGCAAGTAGCTTGTTGCTAACTATGGCATTATTAAATTTAACTACTATTCTGGTTATTATTTCTAAAAATGGTGAAAATCTTTGGTATATAACAGTTGAAGGATTTCTCTCAGCAGTTGTGTTTCTTAATGAACAAAACCTGAAACTCCTTCAGACTTGGTTTTAACATGTAGTAAGAATTACAGAACAGCTGACCTGAGACAACAGGCCTGAAAGGATATATCATTAATTGATTCTATTTAAAATAAATAGATGGACAACTTGAGTGTTTATAGAGTGTTTATTTTTCTCAATTTCCAAAGGGCAGATTTTAATTTCTTGAAGAGGTTTAATGGTTTTGACTGAAGCATGCTTCACCATGATCTTCAATCAAATGTGTAGCATAGTCTGAGCAGCAGCTATTGTACCAAGGTCATTAGGTACCCCAACATTTAGGAATGGCATAAAAGAATAGCTTAGGCTTATTTATATTCAATAATTTTCAGAATTCTTTGTATATGGGAACAGGTCTGAAAAGATGCTGAGGCAAATACCAGAAGGTTATGTAACCCTGCATATGGCAATATTAAAGAAAGAGAAACAAGCCCAGGGAAAAGACTGCAGACAAAATTATGTTTTACTCTGTTTACCATTGTAAATTGAAATAAATTCCCATTTCCAGTAAAAAGATTATTTCAGACAAGGCAGGATGTATGGTGAAGATGGGTCTGATGACTAACTACTGGACAAAGACAATTCAGTGGTCCTAACCCATGTAGAGTTTAGTAAAACTTTTTGTCAGTTGCCCACAGGAAAGCAAAGCTGTATGATAATACCACAAAAATTCACCCTCAGACAAATCTCATATTTTAAATTCTAATTGCAGGAGGGGATTTGGAGAGGGTTAATGAAATCTGCTGATGGCAAAATATCTGGAGGCATTGTCAGTACAGCAGAAGGTAAGAAATTCCTGTGGAGAGAGCAAGAGGAGCTTGAGGACTGGCACAACAGAATCAGGATGAAATTTAGTGGTGCAAAGTACAAGGTCATGTACTTGGGGAGTACGGGTAACGTAATGCTGCTTCAGAAGCTTGTGGCTCATTAGTTGGAAATGACTGAGGAGGAGAAATAAATGGATGTTTTAGTTGATCATAGGATTACTGTGAACTGCTCATGGGCATGAATGAAATAAAGACAGTTTTAAGTTCTGCCTGGCTGTTGCTCTCTGATAGAATTGGTATTAAACAAGGATGTTGAGGACTTGCCTGTCATCTTGTGTGTTTAATTGCAGCTACTCCTGAAACAAAAAATAAAGAGAATTAAAATATAACAGATTTTTTTAATGTTGATTGGAAAAATCAGATTGGGAAAAGAGAAGAGACCAGAAGAATTCTTGTTTAGTGTTTAAAAAAGAAAGCCTGAAAGGAAATACGATTTATCTCTGTTAATATATTGGACAAAAAAGGTTTGAAATGCCAAGGAATGAAAAAAAGCTCCTTAAACTAAACTATCATGTTGGCATGAATATTTACAGTTATAAACTGAACTTGGATATACATACACTAGAACTAGAGAAGTGAGATGCTGAAATAGCTTTCCAAAAGAAGCAATAGTATCCTGAGGTCAGTTAGTTTGCAGATAAAACCATATAAATCTGGAAAAAGGTATTCTATGGTGTTTGATAGCTATGGTAACGAGATACTGAACTTCATCACCCAGGCGGTTGCTTAGCCTCCTCTTTCATAGATCATTGTTCATTTATGTTATCTGTGGCTGCAGCACAAGATGCACATTTAGAGTTAATGCCTCTGCTTGTATGTAAAATCAGATTCTGCAAGGCTGCTTGAAGAGCAAGGAAATCAAAGCAGACATTGCACAGGAATGAATATTTTCCCTGTGTGAAGCAGAACCCTCATCTTTACATAGCTCTGTGAGAGGGATTTTCACTTTTGGCCTAGATAAGGGTTCCTGAAAGCCTGGGATATGATTTTTGAGTGCATGATCCTCAAAATCCCTCAGATTTTATTCTTTTAGAAAGCTGTCTCCCAAGTTCTATTTTCATGTGAAGTTCAGCTAGGAGTTTCTTGTTTTATGTCCTGATGGATTAGAGAAAGAGAATGGTGTAAAGTTAGTAATTTACTTCACCTTTGTAGCCAAGCTTTGTCTTGAAGCAGAGAAACAGTCCAGTCTTTAAAATGCCTTTTTTAATGGCACGCAATTTGAGATTATTCATAGCTTTAGATTTTTACCTTTTCTTGGTAATCATGTTTCCAACTTTGTTGCCAAAGACATAGTATTTTCCTTTCCTGGGTGGAATTTGTTTTCATTTGTCGGTCGTTTGGTGTTAAAAGAACAGAATTGACAGTCTTCTCAAAGGAGGATGTGTAACAAGAAAGCAGCAGGCATGTAGAACTGGAGGAAAGTTTGGGATTTTCTGGAGCTCTGCAGGTGTCTTGACAACTGGAGGGGTCCATGAGCACCTGGAGTCTCTGAGGTGGTAGGAAACACCCTGGCAGCATCTGTACAGAGTGCCTTAGTTGAGGTTTGTACTAAAAAAAAAGAAAAGCTAACCCTGATGACAGAATTATAATTTTATGTGATAAAATTTAATATTAATATGCTCTTTTTAGGTTAATTTTGTCTGAGTGACTCAGACAGTTCCCAGTTGTGATTGGCAATCAATAGCAATGATATGAACACTGTCATGTTTCCTCATGGAAATGACAGGGCTCGGAGCAGACAGCATAATTGTTTGCTTTTCTGAACAGGTACAGATGCGATTGCACTGCTTTTATTCAAAGGAATGAGTTCATGGGACTAAAAAAGTTGTTGTGGAAAGTGTCAAAGACAAAGACTTAGTGGAGGGAAAGATAAATATAAAATAGAAGGAGCATTAAGTAAGTAGTGCCAAACATTGGCAACTCAACAAATTCTAAGCTTATACCTTAAAACCAAATTAAAATCTGTAATAACTTTTCACTTTTCCACATGGTATATGCTTTTTCTTGAGGCTTATCTCCGTAACTAATATACTGTTTATTTTCTGTTTTAGGTTAGCAAAGTTACATACTTCTACCTAGCATCTGATTTTTCCCTTTGCCCATTCCAATTTTGGCTTGGTTCTATGTTTATTACTTCATATCTTCACTATCAACAATTCCTTTAATGCCTGTGTGGTTAAGAGATAAACAAACAAACAAACAAAAGTTATTTTGAGAGCACCTAATATTAAAGGGATGGAAGACACTGAAGTTCTGTTGAAGCATGGCTAAATGGAACAAAGCAAATACATTCTAGTTGGTCAGTCAGTTTTGAAAAGCTAATGCCAGTCCTGTGGTACACGCTCATTATCCTTCATAATTTTAAGGAAATACATGTATTTTTTGTTTTTATTATAAAATTCATGTTTCTTTTTTCTTTCCTGTGTTCATCTTCCCTCCAAAGACTATATAAAGAATTGGTATTTTCTTCTACAGCAGAAAATGTGGGAAAAGAATATGTTCAGATGTGTTTTCAGTATGCTTTTGGTACCTATTTCTGTGATTAATGCTTTTTTTGAATAGAAGACGAAATTTTCATAAGTGTTAACCCTCTTAGTGTTTAAATTATATTTTCAAGTTAAAGACACAAACAAATCTTGCATTTACTGTTTCTTCTCTGGCCCCTGGGTTTATACTGGAAGTTACTTATTAGCGTGGCAATATTATTAATTCTTACAGACACAGTTGTGAGCTGTAAAGTAAATAATTTGGGTGGTGGGGTGTTTTTATGTGTGTATTTTTTGTGTTTTTTTTTTAATGTTTGGAAATACTCAGCATTTTGGCAGTAGGGATCAGGATAACTAAATTACACTCTCTGTTCTGTTGTGAATTTGATATGTGTGTTTGATCAAAGCTTTTCACTTTTTTGTCTCTGTTTTCAGAGTAGCTCTTGCTTGTAGGGGGTAGAAGCAAACAGAACAAAATAACTTTGTAAAAGTAATTCTGATATAGAATATTCAGTGAGCTCTGTATTGTCACTTTGTATTGGAAAACCTTCTTAAAATATTCGGTGGAAGCGTTAAGGCAAGAACTTTACCATGAATTAGTCCATCACTGCATTGCAATGTTTACTTTCCTTTCAACTATTTCTGTGTTAAACAATAAAAAAGTCTGTTTAGGACTTTGCCTTTCCTGTTGTATCTTGGTCTTGTGTTTATTGCTAAAAATTTTGCCTAATTTTTTTTAAGGGTGGAGCTGTAGGATAAGCAAACATGGTGCAGCTTATTAAAAAGTCATAGCACTTAAGACTGTTTTTAGGATTAAAAAAAAACCTCAGGACAGAGCTGTTGGATATTTATGTTACAGATGGTCAACTATCCTTGAAAGTTAGAACAAACTTCATGTCACATCAGAACTTTGTATAATCAGATTTAGTGTAGTGGTCTGCATTCCTCTTCCATCCTAAAATTGGTTGATAATATAAGCAAGAAAAATTAGGTTAAGTTTCTGTCTGGCTTAATTTTACATATTTTAATGTACAGATATGAAATAAATGGATATTCTTTGACTATGAAGTGGCTTTATTTTTCTCTTCAGAGTTACGATTGAAGTTTTAATGAGCATTTGCTTTTCTTTTGCTTTGTGCTGTGTGGTACAGGTGAAGGTGTCAAGAATTTCTGTGTAGAAAATCTGTTTTCTACAAACTCAGAATTTTTTCAGGAACTTAGTTTTCTAATTAGACAAATGAAGTAGTTAATCTAGGACCAGATTAATCCTACTGAAACTGTGACAATGTTTGAAACTTTTCTGAAAGTTTTTTTTCAGCAAGTTTTATAATGCTGCATTGCCCAACAGAGCTGTGCTTTTAACATCTTTTCCCACTAGTGCCTAATGCACACTACCAGGATTATCAAACTGAATGTCCAGCTGATTCTGAGTAAGCCAGTTCAGATCTATATGGCACACTTTGATTTGGAAATTCTGACATTCTCTATTTTAATATTTACCATCTCGGACCTGTTTTTTGTCCTGTGAAAAGTGCTCATATTTAACTTCTGTATTGGTTAAAGAAAAAGACAAATCTTAAAATACTGGGTTTTTTCATGGAATGGAAATGGCAGCATTTGGTGGAATCTCAGCATTTCTGGTTCTGTGCTCTCAGTGTAAATCATGGCTGAGGCAATGAGGTCTGTGGAGTGTGTGTGGGATCCCTGGTGGCAGCGGGGAATGAGGGGCATTCGTCTTGTGATTTGTTGGCCCTGTCAATACTCGTGTGACAGGGGGAGAGCAGAGCTGAGATCAGCTTGTGGGCAATCTCAGCATGGCAGTGCTGGTGTTATAAACTCCATTTCCTGCCATGGTTTCCATCTCCTGCTCTATTGACTGTGCTGCTCAGCTTTGTATCGTCAGCAGAATTTGTCAACAGTCTCCTGCTTGTGCTCAGGTTGTGGAGGAATATTGTAACTGAGATTACTTTACAATCCAGCTGTAGAGGTGCTTTGTTAGTTGACTGTCTCCTGGTCAATAATTCTCTTTTTAGCTTTTTGCATTATTCTCTCCCCTTTTCCACTTTCTTGTGTATTACAGTTTGAACATAATCCCCATCTTCTCCACTTTAAAGAACTGCTTCCCATTTGGCCTGGTATCAAATACTTCACTGCATCCAGCCAGATTGAATCTCCTGCATTTCCTTGTCCACTAATTCAGTTATCTTATCAGGGGAAGATATCAGGTTCCTTTGGATTGCTCTGTCTTTGACAAACCAGTGTTAAGTTTTAATCCAGTTTCTACATAGCTCTGTATGATTAATTATTCTTTCCTTCAAAAATCGTTCTAATCCCTTTTGCCATTTGTAAGTGCCACTTGAATTTTGGCAGTTCTTACTTTCTCCTTTAAACTTAGTCTTCAAGAAATGGTTGTGTTTTTTTTTGCTTGCCATACCTCATTTTTGTTCTTTGTAGGGGTTTTCTTTTCATACTGTTGGTATCATTTGTGAGGTGGTTATCTGAACTCAGATCTGCAGTTTTATTCTATATTTTGTTTTTAAGTAGTTCAGGGTGTAAATTTTAGGAAGTTTTTGTATCTCTCTTTTTTTGGAGCAAGGATTATTTAAATTTAAATTTATTCAAAATTCCAGTCTTTCCCCATTAAAATTTTTCTGCTTTAACTCATGATTTCTCTTATTTCTCAAATTTAGAAAAATCTAAATGTAGATTTAGAAAGCTTATCATGGTCAGTTTCTGAGCAGATGCTGAGCTCAGGACCCATGCAATGTCTGTCATGTGCTTCTGTGGTCACCTGGACATTGCAGGCCAAAACACATTTCCCTGTCTACTCTACCATACAAAGATCTGTCACAAAATCCTGACCACCTCTTCTTGAACTTGTAAAGTTCTCTGATCCTTGAATGCAGAGCATGCCCTTGATTTTCCATTCAGGACATTAAAATTTCAATAATCTCTGCCAGTCTGATGGCAGATGAGATTCCCACTTGACTTGTCTTGCAGTTGGTTGTTTTTGAGAGATTGAGCAAGACTCAACAGTCAAATAAACTTCATATCATGTATGCCCCTTTCTAAATGTATTTTTACTTGTATGTAATTGTAACCTTTGAGTCAGATTTATTTTATGCAAGCAGTTATCCTATAATCATCTTAGATCTTTGTTAATCCATATAAAATATTTTTATTTATTAATTCAGGAAATTTAGGTGAAGGAATAATACCAATATTGAATCCAAAAATACTAGAAACATAATTTTATGCAGTTTAAAAAAAATTAATTTATATTTTGCTATTTCTTCACCTGTGCTTTTATTCTCTGAGTTACAGGCAAATCTCTCACAACAGTTTTCTTGGTTTAGAACCCTAACTCTATCAGGATCCTGTAAATATGAGTGACCATGTTGTCTTTTTATTGGGAGAGGTCAGTCTTGTGTGGATGTCTATCAACATTTGGAGTTGATGGTCTTAGAGATCTTTGCCAGCCTAAATAATTCCATGATTCTACAAAATCCAAAGCAGCGTCCTTTGGTAAAAAGTCTGCTGTAAAAAAAGTTCCACGTATCTGCACTCATGCTGTGCATATGTCTGTAGATGTTTGTGAAAACAGGCAAAGTGATATAAGAAGGCATTGTTAGCCTTTTTTCTGTAAATTGGGTGGAGTCCTCTCAAATTCAGCTTATGAAATACCCTGGGAGCTGGTTTTCTGCAGTCATTAATTCCTGATCCACTCATGTGTTACTTCCAGACTCAGCTAAGTCAGAAATCCTTCTTTTACCTGAAACATGATGGAATAGGAACCTCAGCAGTACTGCTTGAAATATCATATGGACAACAGGCCTTTATTCTAAAATTATTCTTCCAGGGATGAGTTGCAGAAATGTATAAACTGAAGATAAGTTTAAAATCAATTAACTTGTCTTTGATTTTGGTGCAACACTACCATTTGTAGCTTCTGCTTTATGAATGAAGCCATTGTATAGGATGTTAAAAATATATTAACATATTTTAGTTGCTTTTTCTGCCCCAAATTCCCTGGTTTTGCACTTGTCTGAAGTTTAATATTTAGGGATGCATGGTCTTGGTTATCTCCAGATTGATTCCTTTGCAAAACCGGAGACAGTTTTAGTAATAAATGTCTTGCTATGGGACCCTGTTTGGGGTACAAGCAGCAGCATGCAGTACAATAAAAGGTTCTTTCAGCAAAGGTTTAGGAAAATACTTTCCAAGAGATCTGCACATGATTAGAATTGCTAAGTGCTCTCCTCTCTGCTTCCTGTTTTGGAATTGAATGCCTTCAGGACACTTGGAATATCTCAGTTTTGAGAAGCAATAGGAATTTAACCAAGTCTGTCCTTTATTGTCATAACTATGATTTCAGTTAGTTGCAAATAGGGATAAATACATGGAATAACCCCTCAGATACCTTAATCAGATTGAAGGAATAAATTACAGAGCAGCTTTTGAGGGAAATGAGAGCAGATAAAATGTCCCAACAGCCAGAGCCACGTTCTGGCTATTTCTCTGCACACATGCACAATTAATGGCTCTTTCCTTGCTTCTTGTTTCCCATCATGTAGGATAATGAGTTTGGACATTTTTTGGAACAACTTGCTAATTGCTTAAAGAATTTTATATAGGTTATTTATAAAGTTTGAAGGGAAAATTTGATATGGTTATTGAACAGTTGTATACAGAACAGTTTCTTGATGTCCTTCCACCTAATTCTGAGCAATTTAACTACAAGAATAATTCCTTGAAATGAGATTAATTTATTTAACAATTCAAGCATTATGCTGATTTTTCAGATGTGTACTATTTTTGTAAGAACCCATGAGCTTGGCCAAATAGAGTACATACATCTGTACCATTTCTTGGTGTTTTTAACTCTTCTGCCACAGTGCTGTTGTCTGGTCATTGTGTTTGTGGGTGTTGTTGGCCCCATGTTTTCCACTTGGGTATTCTTAATTCTGTACCAGGCTTTTTTGTCAAATAAAACACAGTTTGAATGGAGACTGTTAGAAGAGCCATTCCAGACAAAAACATTGTCAATAATTCATGCAGATTTTCTACTTGGCTTTAAAGAATTGTGAAGCAAATTCCAAATGGTTAAGTTTGCATCGACATTATGTACCACATTTCTGGAAACTGAAAATACCATGTAACACTCCATGGCAGTTTTCATTTGAGATCAGACTAATAAAGGAAGTAATTCTCTCCAGCCACTATGAATGTCTCCAATATACATTTGATCAGTGACATTTGATAACTTTGTGCTTGTTACTATTTAGAATATTCTTACAGAGAATTTGTTTGAAAATGAACTTAAAGGGCTTTTCACTTGCCCCAGTCTGAGTTCAGAGCTTTGCATTTCCTTTGTTACAGAGTTGAAGGTAAGTGCATCTGTACTGTATCATTTATGAATACAATAAACAGCTTTTCAGAGTGGGCAAAAGTTGAACATCCTTGACTTGGTAGGGTCTGCCCCTGTTCCATTTAAAAATTTAGTTACTATACTTAGGTATTTCCAAACACAAACAATCAGTGGATCCTAATGTGCTATCATTTTTTTGTCTAAGTGTAGGAACAAATTCAAGTTTTCTTTTGGAGATTTTAGGAGTAAAATCAACTATTCACAACTATTTTGAATAATTTTGTAATTATTTTTAGTGATAGCTAAAAGTTTTGAATTCTATTTTAAATGTGAAATGTGAAATAAATCATTATAATTTAATATCATCTTCCTGTTTTCTTAATAAGAGAATAACACATGTGCTTTAGCCCTAACACATAGTTAATAGGATTGAATCTCTCACATCCAAAAAAGCAGTTGTAATTAAGCCACATTGTTTATGATTATTGTTTGTAATGATTGTGCTTATCTAATACAGCCTATGGCCAAGCTTAGGTTAGCATCTCAGGTAACTAACAAAAAGATGTATCATTTTGTCAGATCTTAACTTAATCAGATGCCATTTTCTTTTTCAAGTGGGCAGCATCCAACTATTCTATTTCTTGAGTAAGTCACTGTCCCAGTGTCACAGCTGTTCCCTTGGAGTGTCCTGGATGGGCATCGGTGCAGCCACTTCTGATTGCAACCCTTAATTTCAAATTTCTTGTTTTTACAGTGCCAGATTTTGTGATAATTTGAGCATTTCTGTCTGTAACTTTTTCACCAGAATTACTGTTAAACACTGTCTGTCAGTCTTGGCATCGTTTTCATACAGTTTCTCATCTGAGAAATTAATGAGGATTGAGTTTGTCTTCTAAAAAGTAAAGGTTTGTAGGCATTTGCTGTCAGTCTTCCTGTTGAATTAAGTGTGGCCAAAACTGGGTTGCTGCTGTGATTCGCAAAGCAGAAATAATAATCCTTGTTCTAAAAAAATAAAACTGACCTAAAATACAGCTGAACTGCTACCGTTGTCTTCTAGTGTAGCATTTTTTTCCCTTTTTTGCCTGTTGTAAAGCACAGAGCCCAGTCCTGGAAGCACTTTGGTTCTAAAGAAGCAATAATCTGGTGGAATAGTACTTAACCTCAAAGTAGTAGCTTACTCCAATTTGTGCAAATGGAAGATAATGACAAAAATGGTGGGAAAATCCTTCAAAAGGAGTCTCAGGGGGAACCTTCTGGCTTTGCACAGCTCCCTTACGGGGGGGGGGGCAGCCAGGGGGGTCGGGCTCTGTTCCCAGGGAACAGGGACAGGAGGAGAGGGAACGGCCTCAGGCTGGGCCAGGGGAGGCTCAGGTTGGACACCAGCAGGAATTTCCCCATGGAAAGGGTGGTCAGGAATTGGCAGGGGCTGCCCAGGGAGGATTGGGGTCCTCATCCCTGGAGGTGGCACTCAAAGCTCTGGGCTGGGGACAGGGCGGGGCTAGGGCACAGCTTGGACTCAGCATCTGAGAGGGATTTTCCAGCTTCAGTGGTCCTGGGATTCTGTGATTGTTGCTGAGAGGCAGGTGGCAAAAATGAGTAGGTACAGGCACCACCATCACCACAACTGCTCCTTATCCCACCATACTTCCATGGAAAGAAAACTGCTGTAAATTCCTCAGTCTGAGGAATAGCATTGGCATAGAACATTGGTAGGAGGCAGTGGAAGTGGTTCCAGGTGTAAGGTCTGTGTCTGCAGCTTCAGGGGGACCTTCCTTTCAGGAGTTATAGGTAGTTTGGGCTGGTCTGTCTTCCCTCAGGAGATGAGCAGTGTCCCTCTTGTCTCCTTGGATTTCTTTGCCTCATTTCCCAGATTCCTGTCATTCCCACCAGAACAGGTTTCATAACACACCACACCTCTGTTGCAGCCCTATGCAGACAGTCTTGTACTCTCTACATTAAAACAAGAAAACATGTTTCTTCTGTGGAAGGAGAAAAGCCACCAAATTCTGCATTTTATATGTGACAACTCGGGAAGAATGAGGAATGATTTTGTAACAATTCCCCACCTTTATGTGAAGACAAAATTCACAACTGTTCTGTTTTCACGGTCCATTGCTTCTTTTGCTTGAAAAGGTTTTGCTTTCACTTGTGATAGTGATTTTGAGGCAATCAAAAGACAAATCTAATTTCCAGCTGTTAGAAATGATTGTTCATGCATGAGGAACTACTACAGTTTTACATGCCATGTCTTTTTGGGATGGAAGTCTTGGTTTTGGTGTTTTGGTATGCCATGAATAACAGAAGGCTTGCAGTGGGGGCAAACCTTTTTGGGGGAAATAGTTATTTTGAAAATGACTGGATGCTTTCATAGTGTCATGGCCAGAGTGCTGAGTTCGGTCAGATTTCCCTTTGGAAAATTACATGTTTCAGGGATCCACTACCTGTTTACCTTGACTCCACTGGTGACATAGTGGCTTTTAAGGGCAGCTGTATCTTACAAAAGAAAGCTCTTAGCACACAATATTTCAGGCATCACCAAATGATTTAAGAGCCACTTTCTTTCTCTGTTATTGAGTATTTAACCAGGTTCTTCACTTGGATGACTAAATTGTAAGAAAGTCCAGGACAGTGGGGAGCTAATTTTGTAGCTGCACACAGAAAATAAATCCATAAGATAACTTTGTTATGCTTCAGACTACTTCCGTTATCCTTGTGTTTTCCTCATCTGTCACTAGTGATGTCAGCACTAGAAAGCACCTGGAGGTGGTTGGATTATGTGTTCTTCACGTAACAGAGCAGTTTATCAATGTACATAAAAATGGCGCAACTGGTGGTAAAAGGTTTTGTTTTCAGTACATATTGCACTGAAATTCTTCAGGGGGATGTCTGCATTTTTACAGGCTGTGGTAGAGCCACTTTGTTTAGAGCGTGTAAATTTGAGCACGGTGTGAGTATTTAGTAGTGATGAAAAACAGTGACATTCAGTAAATGAACTCAGTGTCCCCTCCCCAGGCAGGGTCACCTTGCTGACTGCTGTGACCCCATGCTGTGTGGTCAGTGATGGTGGCAAAGGCAGCATAAGGTCTAGAGGTGTCACGGCCGTGCCAGGCTTAGGGGTGAGTCGAGATCCTGCACAGGAGGGACCAAAACCTTCAGGAAAACGTCTTGCAGAGATTGGACCCACAGGGGCTGCAGCAAGAACATTGGGCATGGTCTGAATGCTTGGGAGAACACCTGGGAGGAGAACAGAGATACGATCTCACTGCACGGCCACACCCTGCTCATCAGCCTCTGCTTTAATTCTTCCTGTTGAACACTGTCCCACGATTCCATTTCCATGCTCAAATCTCCCTGTTTGCTGGGGAAACGTATTGAAAGAGCTGCTCCTGAAAGTTCTTGAGTTTCAGTGGTGGCTCTGCATCTCTGAAGAGGGAGGAAGAGTGATACATTTTCAGCTTTATAGGCTGAAATGAAATTAGATGTAAATGCATTCCAAGCAATGAAGGCAAATTTGCTTCCTAATCTGGATTGCATCTCTTTTTTTCCGTCCTCATGCTGAAAGAAGCATTATCGGTACCTGTGCCTGTGTCACCTCTTCCCAGTCCTGCTGTGTTCTTGCAGGAGCATCTCCCAAGAGCCTGGAAAAAGCAGGAGTAAACAGAGGCGACGGCAGCAGGAAAGGAGATGAGGAACATGGGAACTGGGAAAAGGCAACAGTGTCTGGACACCCAGGAGAAATATTTATTTGCACCACTTCTCTTACCATTTCCCCAGAAAGATGGCCTGCTTCTTAATTTCAAAGGGAATTTAGGCTGAGCAAGAAAGTCTGTCTCAATGAGCCTCTGAAGGCGAGGTGGAAATCGGAAAATGTTTGGTGTTAGTAGGGAAACCCATTTTTTTAGGTAATTCTGTCCCCTTCCTGTCACAGTTTACCCTATGTGCCTTGACTTTCCTTCATGGTCTCCCTCCAATGGTACCTTAACCCACGCCTCCCTGGTGCCTTGATGCCACTAAACTACCCCAAACCACAATTAACTCTCTCCTGCTGTCAAATTAACTTGTTACCACAGGTTTTAAACTTGCCTTCCTCATCAAGAGGAATATAAATAGTACAAATATGTTATTTTACCTTCTGAATTACAAGGGTGTTTCTTATCTATTGATTTAAATAATTTAGCATTTTAAAAGGAACAAACCGACTTAATTTGTTTTGGGGATACTTAAAGGTTGAGGACAATTTTATATCAACTAAAATCAGTGGTAATTCATTTATGATGGAACTAATGTAATTAATTGGGTAGTTGCTGCTTATCTTCTTTCTAATACATACATTGCTTTTAAACATCTGCTCAATAGTCCATTATGATAACACAGGAGTGATTTTACCTGAGAGCACCAGAGGAGCAGATGCTTCCTGATGACAGCTTCCCAACCTGCCAGTCAGTCCTGGATTCACATTTTGACTTCAAGCATGGCAGGCATGCAAGTCAATTTGAAAATCAGAAACAAAAAATTTGAGGAACAAGTTTTTTCACATCATTTTTAATGACTGAAGTTTGGTTTAAATGCCTTTTTAGGTTAGTGTTATATATGACATTTTTTAAGGCTGATGTTTGTGCTTTGTCTTTTGTTTTGTGATGTCTGTACACATTTTAAGTTTTGCAGCAGTTACAAAACCATCCAAATTTACATTTGATTTCAGTGTTGTCTTGTACAGTAACTAAAATTCAGCATTGGCTGAAAAAGAGTCAGAACAGCAATATAATTAAGAAAAGGAAACTAGAACAATTATTCAAAGAAAGAGTTAAAATAGACTAACATGACATATAGAAAAATAAAGTGTCAGTTTTGCTTTTTTTAAGTAAGTTACACCTGTATTTTGTATTTATGGCTTCGTCAGTAGCTGGTTAAAGAGTAAAGATGGGGGCTGAAATAAAACTGGCTGAGGCTCCTTGGTTCTAGTCAGCCATTTGTAGATTCTTAGATGTTTCAAAGATCGCCTAAAATGACTGTACTCGTTTTATTCATCTCATCAGCAAAGTTCATCTCATCAGCTACAGAGATACCATCAAAACCTGTAGGCTACAAAATGTACTTTCCCTGCAAAAATACTGTGGGCTGTACTTGCAGAGACTGTAAAGAGCACGATTGCACATCAATTATGTGTTTTTTTAAAATCAGAAAATGTGAAATTGCTGTTTACTGAGAGGAAGGGGGATTAGAGTACCCCTGAGAAGGATTCAGCTATTTGGTTTTGTGTACAGGCCTAAAATAGTCACAAATTAGTCATTTTACCATTATATACAGAATGCAGTGTATGAAGACAGTCTTTTTGCTAAAACAGTGGTATTTAACACAGGAACAGGTAGTCTTGCCATTTCCAGAAGTATCTTTTAGGGCAGGGTAAGCTGCTGACTAAGCAGGAGGCAAGGCCCTGGTATCTGATGAAACATTAATGTCTGAGAAGCACCATGTAGGCTCAGTTCTGAGCACAGACTCTTTCTCTTCCCCTACACACATGAAAAACAAAATGTAGCAGGTTTTTTTTGTTGTTGTTGTTGTTGTTGTTTTGTTTTTTTTTTTAATCAACTTTAAAGAAGGTTCAGCATTATATAGAGAAGGAACTTTTTTCTTGATTTTTTAACTGGTATTTTACATATAACCATTGGGTATGACTTGTATAAGGAAGAAAAGAACTCCCCTTCTTGGTCTGTCACTCATGTATGTGGGAACTGGGCATATCATACCTGTCTTTATCTGACCTATGACATCAGGAAGAGCAATCATCACTGTCCTTCTGGCAGGCTGACTGTCACATACACTTTTTCAAACTAGGTTAAACCAGAGAGCAAGTTTTCAAACATTCCCATTCAGTGCTTTAGGCAGTTGTTTCCCTGTAAGCAAAAATGAACCATTCTCCTGCAGATATCTAGGATTTACTAGGAAACCTCTGCTCTGTGGTCATCTGTGATCTTCTCACTTCATGTCCAAAAATGTATCGGCAGTTCCTTGGTCTGCAGCTTCCCAAGGTCTGGGCTTTAATTTGTGAACTTCTGTCCCTGTCCCTCAGCAGCATCTGGTTGTCTAATAAATAAATAATAATAAATTTGGGGAAAGTCACATCAGGAAAAAAAATCCCCTGAAAATATCTTGGGTGTCATTACTATTAAAGTTTTTCAGTTTTTGTATTTCTTCATATATTGATTCATTCATTGCCGACTTGATCAAGGATGTGAGATAAAAATGCAAAGTAGCTTGAATTTCTGTGTGCTGTATGAACATAGTGTTCAGAGGATGCTGGTTCTTCTTTTCTGCTCAGTCTTTTTCTGTTTTACTTGGACAGATACCATAAGCCAATATTCAGGGTTGCTTGGCAATATCCAAGTCGTGAAATGCACACCCAACCTATGGGGCATTATGGTTGCTTAGTTCATGCATGTAAATTTGGGGGTTTGAGCACTGAACAAGTGCACACCCAGAGTGTCTTTTTGGAAAGTTTGTTCTTACGTTTAATCTTAATGGCATTATTAATTTAATGGTTCAATTTTCAGAGACATTGAGTTATGACAGCTTTTAGAAAATTCCAAACAACTGGGTGCTTAGCACTCTTGGAATATTAATATGATATGTTGTGAAATTTGTGCTGCAGCTGGGGTGTATCTCAATGCAATTAGTTTCATCCATTTTGATTTGTTTCAAATCTACCATAAACTTTAGTACTTTACACCTGGAATCTACACTAACAGGGAAAAAAAAACCAACCCCTCTCAGTTTTATTACTACATTTTATGTTATTATTATAATTACATTATATGATATATTCTATATTATTAGCAAAAGCAACTCCTGGCAAAAAGTCTTTAAAGTAAGTAGATCAGAGGATTTTTGGTGGATACATTTGATTTGTCTTTTGGCAAGCAAAACCGGATTATTTAAGGATACACTTCTAAAATGGTCTATACTGAATGTAATGAGGAGAGGTACAGCTGTAGTCCCCTTATTGTGCCAGTTACTGTGCCATGAAGATTTAGAGAGAGCCTTGGTGCAGCTTAGAAAATCTTAATTCTGGAAAGGCTTGCAAATAGTTCACAGTTTGTGGAAGGAAGTGCGTAAGATGTCTTTGTGGGTTTTGGACTTCTCTGATTTTCATGCTAGCATTGAAAAATTCCCTTGGGAGTTTGCATGAGTAGTGCTGTCAAAGGGCTGGTGCCATCATTTCTGTTCTGCACATTTATGGAATTCATTACAATTTCCCTGGGTACAAATGCAGAGGTTGATGTGTTGCTGTGGTCTTGTGTGTCATTTCAGGAGCCCTTGGATGACTCTCAGGCCGCTGGGGCTTGTAGCACAGAAGAAGTGGTTCGCTATGAGTACCATGTCCTGTACTCCAGCAGCTATCAAGTGCCTGTGCTGTACTTCAGGGCATGCTTTTTGGGTAAGGCCAACATAGACTCAATGTGTTGGCTGCAGTAGATACTGAAAATTTTGTATTAAGTTGAGGAAGAGATGTAGTAAGAAACTAAGAGATGAGGATGCTCACCAGTGAATTTTTCGATGCTCCTGGACTCAGAGCTCCAGGACTCTGGAGGAGATTATATCAGCTCAGCCTGAGTGAGGCTGATCTTTGGCTCCTGGCATCTTGCCTGTGGTTGACTGAAACTGCCGGGCATTTTTCTTGTTCATTTCTTGAAATGACTACAAAAACTTAGTGCTGTAGGTTTAAACTGGGCCTGGCAGTCAGTGGACATAACCACAGAGCTTGAGCCACAAGGCTGGGGTCTAAATGTGTCTTTTAAAATGCATGCTGTTTTTCGTTTAAATTTGCTGCTTAAGGGAAAATAAAATAATACTAATATGATATTTACTTTTTTTTTTTTTTGTATTGAAGCTGGCTCTTGAAACAGTCTGATCCTGTGTCCTCCCTCCTACATACATCTTGTTACCCAGTGTTCCATGGCTGTAGCCACTGTGATTTCAGCCCCCACCCTGTCAGGGGAGGAAAGAGGACTCAGCCTCCCACAAAGACCACTGTTGGTGTCACTCATTTGATCAGCAGGCATGGAGTGATCACACTGCAGCGCTGGCTGTGCTCTGTTCCTCACTGCCCCAAGCCTGTGTACCTGTGCTCCAGTGGCACCTGGCTTGTGCCTGCAGTGGTGTGGCCAACAGGACCAGCTTGTGGCACTTGGGGGCAATGTTTAATGGTGAGCATGGCTGTGTTGGGTTAAGGCTTGGACTCGATCATTTTAGAGCTCTTTTCCAACCTAAATGATTCTATGATCAATATCTTTTGTGCTTTGAATAATATCTTAACATTATCTAGATAAAGATGTCTGAATGTTGCCAGTGATATCTTTTCCTTTTTAATTAAAAAGTAGCTTAAGCTGCTTTGAATGTGTTTGGTAGATTTAATCACTCTCTGCCTTATATTGTTTAATGGTTTCTAATTTTGCAGTGTTAGCGTTTCAAAAAGCACTTCAGATTCAAAATTGAAGAACAAATTCTTGTAGGTTCCCTGGTGGAAAGATTTTAGTCTGAGGTGCAGTTTCGGGAATGGATAATTTGGGGTAAACTTTCAGAGTGGGACGTGGGGAACTGGGGACATTGCTCTGCCTTTACCATCAAGAAAACTCATTTGCACACTTCCTGTTGTAAATTTATTTCCAGCATTATTACAGGCATTTACAAATGTGCAGTGTTGTGCCTTTGAACTTATTGTGCAGACAGAAAGATAAAGGTAGTTTTGCTGTGAGAGACGGGTTAGCCTATTTGTGGTCCTGAAAAATGTCATCTTCTGGATTTTTGCTGAGTTTATAGTGCAGTGTCTCTACAGAAGAGGATGGAGACACTGCAGGTAGAGGAAGTAGGACAGTATCTCTACTCTACTGTACTTCCATATAATTAGTATTCACCATAAGCAGTTAATCACCAGAGAAGAGCTCACAGAGACAAAACAAGTTGTTTAGCTTGTCAGCACCAGGGAATCGGAGGTGTTGAAACATGACTCCTTATAGCTGGAAGTGGATATTACAGGAGCCAGTGGATGATCTAATGCACAATCATGGTATTATGTGCCAACAGCTCCCCTTGCAGTACAGAACTGTAATTGTTCCTACAAGTACAATTATCTTTTAAAACACTTCTTGGGAATCTTTCACAATGGAAAACAAGGGCTTTTTTTAGATGCTTCTGAGGGTTCTCTTCAGCATTTTACATTGTCTTTTAAATTATAACAATATCTAACTCTTGAAGGGAGCAGGATACAAAATGCTGGTAATAAGTGTGTTTCCTACAGTGGTACCAGCTGGTACACTCTGATTTTAATTATGGACAGCTTTTGAAAATGAGGAATTCTGTCTTCCCTGCACATTGTTGGTCTGCCTGTGCTGTGCTGTCTGAAGGTCCCAAAGTGGGATTTTTGGAAATGTACAGCTGGCACATGCTCACAATCACTTGAGATACCTGAGCAGAGTATCCTTTATCTCAAACCTGCTGTGAAGAAAACTCTGGGAAATGCCCTGAGATTTTTTCTTTTGAGGTAATTGTCCATATGATAGGCTCCTCACTTTGTCAGACAATTAGCAATACTCACTGCCTTCCTCACCTGCACTAATCAAAGAACAGTCTCCCCAAGACTTACCTCAGTTTCCCAGTACTAAATTCCTGCCATTATTTGTAGACTTGGTAACAGGAGGGGTTCCTCACAAGTCTCCTGTGAGCTGTTCCTGGTTCCCCTGGGATCCTGTCCATACTGATCCCCATGCTAATAAGAGCTGGCTGCGGAAGGTAGAGGTGAGATGTAATCTTTCCAGTGGTTCCACAGCCCTGCCCCATCTTGCCTTCCCCAGCACAGAGTGCAGAGCTGTAATTCAGAGCTCTGCTTCCTCCTTGGCAGTGTCTGCAATGCCCATCATACCTAGAAAACAATAATTCTTCTGTTCAGCCAGTTCAACCTGGCTGAGGGCTTTTGCAGTATTCACTTCCTCTCTTTGTATAACAGCAGCTGACACCAGCCTGTCCAAATCTGCACTCCAGCAGACAATTACAAACTTCTCTAGAGCAATGAAATCAATGAAATCCTGCCTTTCTCCTGCTGCATGTGAGTCTAGCTTCCATTTACCTGGTCAGTCCCTCCTAGGAAAAAGGCTCCCCATGGAGTTGCTGGGGGGATTTTCCTGTGATCTCCAGGATCTCCAGGATGCTTAGTGATCACAGGATCTTGGTTGACATCCTCAGGAACTTGTGCCAGTGAAGATAGCAAATTTTCACTCCTCTCTGTTATGTTCAAGCATTACAGATCTTCTTCCCACAGAAGGGAAAAAATTGCATTGTATCTGTGTCCTTGCTGCTGTCTAAATTGGATGAAATAGTTTACTTCCTTGAACTTATCTTTAGACCTTTTTTGTTGTTTGTGAGATGAAGTTTGCTACATAAGGTGGTGTAAAGTAAGGTTTGAAATTTTGATTGCAACAGAACTAAAACATTCTGAGGGACATCTAAACTTTTTTGTCGTCTCAGGGGATGGATTTACAGGGAAGATCTTGTTCTGTTCAAGGACAAATACTCCAGTTGAAAATAGTGATTAAGCTTAGAGATGATGAGACTGTCTGGAAAGGTGTTTGGGAACATTATAGGGTACAAGAAGATATTTTTAGGCAGAGTATATACATTTTTCACTGCCTCATCATACTTTCCACGTGGCATATATTCCTAATTTCAGACCTGCTGAAGTCACAGTCAAGTGTCAGGAGCTCAGGACAGAGGATAATTTCTCCAAAATCAGCCCTGTGCCTGCTGTACTTAGCCCTTCTTTCTTTCCCTGGCTTCTGAGACTACCAAATAGGTAGTTGAAGAAATGCATGAACCCCTGCTGATATCTGATGTCAGCAATTAGCCCTCTTGGAGACAGATGGTATAGGCAATTATCCTTCCCCTTCAATGCTGGCATCAGCCAGATGGGCTGAGCTAGGTCCAGTAAGCTTTCTTTAATCAGCAGAGTATTTTCCTCTTTTCCTAGTCTTTAAGATGTCAAGGAGCTTCGGTCTTTTCCTGAACCATCCCTGTCTGAAGCCAGACATTCAGAACCCTCTTGCTATGCATTAGAAAACTCACAGTGAGGTATCAGCAGCATAGGTGAGCACAGGCACCATTCAGGAATCACCCCATATGTGGAGATAATAATGGCTTGTCTCACACTTCTGTTTCCTGCAAAGGAAATGGAAGCAGCATGAAAGCTGGATAAAACACTGAAAAGAAAAAGGAGGACTAATGGGAGTCAACAAGGACTGCACCCTCACTCCTCTAGAGAAGAGAAAAGGAATGAAGTTTTCAGGCTGACCTGCTTAAAATACTCTCTCAGCTCAGTGACAGCTGAATCCCTGTCAATAAAAACCATGCTAATCAGTGGTTAGAGAGAGGGAGCTTCTGAGATAGGGAAACTTCCTCCAACCCTGAAGGCATGACTTTCTGTATTCACAACCACACTGGGCCTGACTGAAGTGCTTTCCAGAATACAGATTTACTTCCTGAGCTCAAACACATATAAGCACCATGTCCTTTCTCAGAAACACAGCTGCTCTAAAGACCATATCCTGTAAGAACTTGTTTTATTGTGGCTTTGGACATAACTGAAATCGATTAATTTCTATGATGATATATTCTCTTAAGCTGTATGAGTGCTTTTTTCTCATTTGGCAGTGGTTTCTTGTTTCTGTATAACACACATCAGAATGAAGCCTCAAAACAGTTTGTACACCGTTTCACCCGAAGTGTCAAATAACCTTTAACTGAAAATCTTAGAAATGGTTAAAAGCTTTTAATTGGGAATCTCTGAAATTTCTAAAAGCCCTCACTAAACATGAAGAAAATAGATTACAGTAACTTGGGAAGCCTGAAAATTTTCTCTGAAAATAAATATGGAATTTTGTCTGCCTAAAGAATTTCTGCTCTTTGCAGAAATTAAGGTCCACCTGAAAACTGCAGCTCCTGTGTGGTCTGACAGCCTCACCTTGTTGCTGTGAGAGGGTGCTCAGTATTCTGCCTTTTAACTATTTCTTATTTGTGGTGACATGATTGAGTTAACCCCAACTGAGCAGTCGAAAGGCTTTTCTCAGAAAAGTTTGTTGTAGTCTAAACCATTTAAATAATAAAACTATCCGAGATGGACTTGGGCTAAGCCTTAGGAGAACACAGCAAGTGTCCTTGTGGGTGGTTGGTGACTAAATAAATGCATGGATGGGTGAATCTGGAGCCTTCACCTTCCTCTTCTGCCCCTCCTCTTGGCTTGGTGCAGCTGTTTCCTTCTTGTTCTGGCTGAACTTCCCAGGTCAGCTCCATCCCAAGGAAAAAAAAAGAGGCATGAAGGCAAGAGGCTGCTTGGTTTAGCAGGTGCCACAGTGGGCCTTTTTTGCCAGCAGCAACAATTACTGACTGCTCTGTCAGACCAGCTGGATGTTTAAGGTCTTAGTGGGTTGCAAGAACAGGGCTGCTAAACATGTGAGAGTGCTGGAAAAAGGGGGATAAGAGTTCCCAAAGAATACAGATCTGTGTTTAGAGCAAGTCTGGGAGCTTGTGAATAGAATGAATTCACCATGTGGTAAAGACAAAACTAGTTTTTAACTATAGCATGGTTAATGTTTCAATAACTTCTGATCATTTCTAAAAATGGGATTAATAGAGTCAGAGTAATCCATTACACATGCACCTGAATCTGCTCAGTGTTATTAAAAAATCTCAGAAAAAGGTGTACGGAACACAGCGTAGAGTGGCAAATCAGATGTTGCACTAGAACATGTGTTATTGTAGGTTTTACACTTGGACTTCCTCTGTTAAGAACAAAATTGCAGGTATGCATGGCATTTCATACCACCTGCACACACGTGATCTGACTGTAAATATGTCCTTCTAAAATAAATCTATGCTGTTGTAGCAAATTTCTTTGTGAATGTCACACTGTCTCGAGCACAGATCTGGTACCTGTCATCATAAGACAGTGGGTGTGATGGTCTAACAAATCAAACATGGAAAAGCTGATTAACATGCTGTTACCCACTCAGACGCTGCATTTGCCACATGATTCTGCTATATGGTGCTTATATAGGTTCAGAACTTCGTGCTTTTTTATAAATATGTGCAGAAAATGAAACAGAGGCTGTAGCAGCTGGTTTGAGCTTGTGTCTAAATATGGCATTCAAATGTTAATTGTGTGAATAAATCTTTTTCATTTTACAGACATACAAATGTCAGTAGAACAAAACTGATTATCAGAAGATGATGGTTTCTGACACCTAATAAATGCCAAGATGAAGCTACTTATTGAATGTCTATCAAAAATACTCTATTTGCCATAAAAATATCAATTTAAAATGCTTATTTTCTAAGTGGTTGACACTAATATCTTGGTGTAATTCTAGCATCACAGCTAAAAACCTGATGCAACAATGCTGTATAACTGCAACTCAAGGAAACATTGTAGATGCACCAAAACGCAGCAAAGTTTTATCTGCAGAATTTTGTTCCTCTCTCACTATGAGTTGCGTATGTTTACAGTAGGTGATCCTTCATGATGGTTTTAAATGATGGTTTTAAACTCTTCAGTGGTTTTAAATCCACCTTATCAAAACTTTGTTTTACAGAACTAGTTACACTTCAGACCTTTCAATCAGCATGATTTTCTTCTTCACTCTCAGGTGACAGAGAAGAAAACTGATTAGGGAACTTAGGGTAGTTCTGTATGCACCTTCAGTCAGGATTTGAACAGTTTCCAGTTTTAATTTTGCTGTTCTGTATTAAAGATACAGCATGCTTAAGAGCTTTGGCTGAAGGTGGTTGTTTCTTCCCCCAGATGGAAGGCCTTTAACTCTGGATGAAATATGGGAAAGTGTTCATGCATCCTACCAGGATCGTCTGCAGGAGGGGCCCTGGGACACTATTACACAGCAGGTGAGAATCTTCTGGTCCTTCACAAAACTGGGGAATGCACTATATGCCTGGATCCTTAGTGGCCTTATTCCTGTCTTGGACAGAAGGAAAAAAAATTAAATAATAATAATAAAAAAAAGGTCTGTATCCTGTTGTGCTGAACCATTTGCCGGCATTAGTTTCAGTCCTGGATTTTGAAGGATATGTAAATGTTCACCATTTAAGGCTTGCTTTGACTGTATTGCACATTTAAAATACTTTTCCAAAGCCAGTCCTCAAAAATTCAGTTAGTTTCTGAGTAATCATGAATTTGGGTAAATATAAAAGCAGACTTATTTATGTAAATAAAACATATCTGTAACATTTCACGGATTGTCTGGTAATCAAATTACCAAAAAAAGACTATGTGTAATTTTCAGTTTTCAGTTTTAAATGGGTATGCAGTCTTCAGGATTGAACAAGGGAAATTTGGTTTCCTATGCGAAAATATGTTGGTGTTGTCTAATAGTGCCACATGGCTCAGAGCTGAGCTGGTTGCTCTGGTGTCTTCCCTTTGCTCCAGGTCTCATGAACAAATCTGACAAAGAATTGAGACTCTCCAGGTGTGGGTTCTTTTCCCATCAGACCAAGATACCAATGTGTCCTCTCTCCCTCCCCTCCCCTTCCCATTTTTTTTTTTTTTTAAGCTGTTTCCAGAGACTCAGGTCTCTTGCCACAACAGCACGACAAGGATTTAACATCCACTGGGTCCTACAGGTGCTCCCTTAATTCAAATACCACAGTTTAATTACAGGATGCCTGCTTGTAGATGGTGCTCAGCCATGGGAACATGAGCAACATTCTTGTGTTTTCAGCCACAGACTATTATTTATCTTATAACAGCTTCCTGAGAACCTATCAAACCATGGGTGTGCTGGTGGTTGCTGTGTGTGTCTGAATTCCAGTTGTGAACTGGCAGGTTCTTATAATACACACTTTTTACATGAAGCATTAATTACCTGGCTCGTCTGTGAATGAAGATGAGAAAATTGGATTTTAATAATATAATGTAATAATGCAACACTACCGAGAATAAAGCATAAATGGGATGTTTGGAACGTGTGAAATCAGAGTTGTGAAAGCCAAAAGGAAAATCAGGTCACTCCCATATGGGGATTAAGTGACTGTAAAATAAAAACTGTCCTGCATCTAATGACTGGAGGTGTGTGGGGAATACATGCACATAAATTCCTGCAAAAACACGAGTTTTGGGTGGCAAAATGCGTGTAGTGATGAGTCTGATTCTGGGATACTCTCCAGAGGTGGTACAGCCAATTGTAAGTGCAGTGACAAACACAGGAAGTACATTTTGGAGAAATTAGAAGAGTTAATAGCTGCAAAATGTGACTTTCTGTTAAATAAGGAGATTATGGAAGATAATGACAACTAGCCTGCAAGCATCAGATCAAAGCAAGAGTCAGGTCTATTAGAAAAAAAACCCTGCTTTTTTCTGTCAAATGAATCAGGGTTCTGAACTGAAATACAGAGTTTTGTCTTGCCTTGCTGCTTTTCTGCTGACCCATTTTGTTATGTGGGTTAGGCTTTGCCTGCAGGGACACAGATCCTATAATGCAAGTCACTGGGCAAACTCATCAAATCAGGCTTGAGCACTCAGCACACATGAGCAGCAGAGTAAAAAGGTTTAGGATTTTAATCCAAAAGAGATACAAATTTTAGATGCTACGAGCACTCCACCACTGGGAAGAAAAATTGAGCTTGCCAAGGGTCCATGTGTGTTACTTAACTTTTAGCTAGGGCTGATCTGCACTGTGATTGGCAGACCAGGAAAAGAAAGGCTTATTGACTTTTTGGGACTTTTTTCCCATGTTTTTTATGAAATGAGGGTGCCAGGCCTGTGCACATTTCTGATACAATTGAATTTTGGTGTATACCCGCCGTGGTGGAATACATCTATAATAAAATGAATCTTAGGAACTGAGACAAGGTGCAAAGAGTAGAGATATTTGACATTTGCAAATTTTAGGTAAAAATCGGACTTTTACAGTTACTTTTGATTACGGTGGAAAGTTATGCTCATTTCCAGAGAAAGCATCTTGAAATATTTTTCCTCACTAGATTACTGCAAAAAGCAGAAGTCAACTAGTTACCTTCTCATAAATAAATTAACATGATAAGGTTGCATAGTATTTTATAATGATAATTGATAAATGGTGATGATTTAATTGCACTTCCTCTAGTAATAATCTTAAAATGCTCAAATGAAGTTCCTGTGATTGGCTTTCTTGTGAGTTAAATCTCCCTAGGGTCTTCAGTCATCCCTTCTCTACATCCGGCGATAACTTGCTTTAGCTGTTTTAAATAACACAAATCAATTAGAACACACAGCTGTTTAACAAAACTTCCAAATGTTGCTACAGGTCTCTGTGGGTATTTCCTGATGACTTATAATGACATCAATTTAGCACACCTGGTAAGATCTGTGTGAGCTGGAAGTGGCTTAATTCTGCAATGACAGGAAAATTAAGGAGTATTTATGGATTACTGTTGCCTTCCAGAAATGTTGCCAACTGTGATTTTCAGCTTCTTTTTAGGAGGATTCAGAAGTGGAGTTACAGATATTGCAGCCCCATCTCCTGAATTGTAACTTGATGGGTGCTTTTTAGTTATTTATTTATATGAGTAATTTAAATACCATATAAACATGTACTATATGTATGATGTATAATATTTATATTAGTTATTTATAAGATATTAGTTATACATAAATATGTGGTGGTCTATATACACATACATACACTGCCTAAACAGCTCAAACTTACTGGGCCTTCTGTGTGTAATAAATGTAATAAATAGCAAGTGTAATGTCCCGGTTAAGAAGACAGCAGCCCAAAAATGCCATGATCAAATGCTAAATGGTGAGGCAAATTGAGAGAATAAAACCTCACAAGAACAGGAAAAAAA
>WEIU01024167.1:363446-379672 GCA_013389925.1 Aegithalos caudatus
GCTGGACATACAAATCTGAAAGGCTTTGTTTGTTAGGATGGGTGTGGGATAAGAATTCTCAGGGTGTGAATTTTCATCCTGCTGTGGTTGAGGGCTCCACATGTATTTTGAAGTGCCTTTATCAAGATCCAGACCACTGGTGTAGCCTTTACATCCAGATATTTTCCACAGTGTGGAATGATGGTGCATTGATGGATAGAGTCACCTATTAGAAGGTAAACTGAGACCTGTTGATGTCTCAGGCACCTTCTGAAATTTAATAATGGTGGAATAAGGAATTGAAAAAACATGAGTAAAGATACTACTGATTCTTCATAATTTTTTTGCCCTGATGGATATTTATAAAAATGTAGACAAAGCAGAAGGACTTCAATGGGGAGAGACAACACTCTGACAAATGTGTTTCTAAGACTATGATGAAGCTGAGTATTAATGTAATTAATTCTATGAACACAGGTACCCAAATCCATTTTTTGATTCTTGCTACTTCTGCTAATCCATGCCTTCCATTAATTTTTTTTCTGTGTGGGAACAAACTAGCACAAGAATTTTGTAAGCTGATGAATGAAGCTGATCACAGTCACTAGCATCACCAACAATTTTGGTTTTAACAGAGTGATGTTGTCATAAAGCCTGACCTTCCCCGAGGAAACAAAGTCATAAACACAATCAAGTATATGTGCTAAGGCTTAATCAATGCTTAGTGATGATGGAATGTAAAATCAAACATCCAAGGATGGAAATCGAATTGCATTATTACAGGAGGCTCGGGAGTTGAAAAACTACCCCATAAAACAAGAACAAAACTTGGTGACTTGAAGATCCTGCAGAAATAGTCTTAAAAATTAATCTGTGAGTCAGAATTCCAAAGGATTCTGGAAGCTGTGGAGTACATGTGTCCATACATGGTTCTCCTCCTTTTTAATCAACGCTGTTCAGATCCAAGTACTTCTGCTGTCAAAGTGCTCCCAGCCATGGGAGGGGACACATTTCGTATGTGACACCTTGGTTCTGGATTTGCCAGCAATAAATGAGTATTTTCCTGGTTTAGCCATTTACTGTTGCTGCAGATAAAGTAATTCAAACCATTCTGATATTGACTTTATTCTATGTTTCTGAATAGTGAATGGTCAGGAATTTTGCATATTGTTTTTCTCAACCATTCATTTCTCAGTTTAATCTAAACAAGGTGTTTTTTCTTCTGTCATTTGATACTTAGCAGGTAGTTTTAATATGTCCTTTCTGTCATATCAGAAGTACTCAAGGAAACCCAAGCTATGGAAATCACAGCACAGAACTGCACCCATTTCTGAGATAATCCAGAGTCTTTTTCAACCAGGAGTTAGGAATCTGGAGGACACATTCTTTATAGTACCTCAATAACCCTGTCCATTACATCACTTAATTTATAGCAGTGTTAACAGAAAAATCAATAAACATTATTTCTAAAATGTCAGGGATGTTAATAGTGTGATTTAAAAAAGGAGAAAGAGTCAAAACTCTGAACAGAACACATTGATAGAGTGTTGTAGAGGCACATCTTGCTGAAAATGTGATAGGGAGGATTTAAATCATTACAGCTCAGTCATTTTGAAAAATGTGGTAAGGTAGCTATTCTTAGACATACAAATCTTTCTTGCCATATTGTGGGATTTTGCTAAGTGGGGGAGGCTGTATACAGTATTCTTAACAGAAGGTTGCTAGGATCGCTCTTAACGAATTTGAGTTGCATCAACAGTTGCTATGGATCCCCTGCTAATATTTTTGGAAAATTATTAGTACAACTTCCTGAGAAAAAGAAGTCTTACCAGTACAGACTGGAAAACTGTTTGACAGGGAGAAGATACAAGGATGGCAAAGCTGGGTGGGTATTTATTTACCACTAAAATATTCTACATTGTGTTGAACTCCTGGGTTGTAAACCAAGCTGTAGTATTACAAGTATGTACAATCTACCAAGGAGGTTTTGTTTTAAAACTAGCCACTGGTTAATAATGTTCAGCTGCCCTACAGTTTAATCATGCTTCTCCTAAGACTTCATGGACAATAATCTAGTTCAACTCATTTCATAGAGGGAGAAGACAAAATAATGAACTAATACTAAATGTAGAGTAAATAAAGATGCTTAATGGATAAACAGCTGACTGATGTGCAGCTGATGGCATCTACCAGGACTTGTGCAAGGCATTTGTGTCTGAATTGGAGAGCCATGGATTTGGTGAATGAACCTCTGGGTGAGTGAGGGAGGGGGCTGGATGGTCACACTCGGGGATCTGAGTTTGTAACCAAGTGGAGACCAGGGACAAGTGGTGGGACCATGGAGACCTCATGTAGCTCTGCAGGGCCTAGGTCAGGGCAATCCCAGGCACCAGCGGAGGCTGGGAATGAGCAGATGGAGCAGCCCTGGAGCAGCCCTGGGGGTGCTGTGGGGCAGAGCTGGGACCCCAAAGCCCCTGTGCTGGGCTGAGCCCCAGTGGGGGCAGCAGGGGAGGGGGGATTCTGCCCCTCTGCCCCCTCAGCTGAGACCCCACCTGCAGAGCTGCCCCAGCCCTGGGGCCCAGCACAGCAAGGAGCTGGAGCTGCTGGAGCCAGGCCAGAGGAGGCTCCAGGATGAGCAGAGGGATGGAGCAGCTCTGCTGGGAGGAAAGGCTGGCACAGCTGGGATTCTTCAGCCTGCACAGGAGAAGCTTTGGGCTGACCTCCCTGTGGCCTTGCAGTGCCTGAAGGAGCTGCAGGAAGGATGGAGAGAGACAATTGCCAAGGGCTGGAGGGACAGGACACAGGGAATGGCTTCCCGGTGCCAGAGGGCAGGGCTGAGAGGGCGGGGGAGGCCCTGGCACAGGGTGCCCAGAGAAGCTGTGGCTGCCCCAGGATCCCTGGCAATGTCCAAGGCCAGGCTGGACATTGGTGCTTGGAGCAATCTGGGATAGTGGGATAGTGTCCCTGCCCATGGCAGGGAGTGGTACTGGGTGGGGCCTTAAGTCCCTTCCAACCCAAATAATTCCAGGATTCTATAAATAATTCACGTGCAGAGGTAAAAGTAGAATGAAGTTCCTGCCACTTTCTTGGGCATAATTCAGACAGACTTTCAAGTCCCGGTACTATTGTTACTTGATTTATTCTGAAATGAAGCTTCAGTAATATTTTCTGTGCAGATTCATAATTAATCAAACAAATTACAATGTAATAGTATTGATTCTCTTGATTATTTTCTACTTCTGTGGAAAAATCTGCTTCAGTGCTGTGCATTGCATTTACACATAATTTATCTAGCAGTGGTTCTGCTTCCAGAGAGCTTCCCAAGCAGAGATTATGTAGTAAGTTGTAAGAGCATGTTCCCTTCCTACTCTGGCATTTCTCCTTGTAAGCTGAGGTGGGTTCTGTTCTGTCTTCTCCCTACCATGACTGCTGGCCATTCGCTACTGGAATGAATCTGCCTACTGAACATTCCCCCCTTATGGAAAAATCCTAAATTATGCAGTAGCATTGACTACACAGTATGAAAGAAGTTAGGATCATATATGGCACGCTCAGATCCTTTTGAAAGATCACTGGAGTGGCCACAAGCATTGTAAACTGTATTTTTTTAACTTTATTAATAAAGAAAAAAGCATTTTACGTCCTGCTGAAATGGGTGTTAGATACCTGTGCTAACAGAAAGCAGTTTATACCTAAGCACCTGTGCACTCAAGTGGTGGCAGCAGATGGTGTCAGCAGTTCAAAAGCATTTAGATAAATTCATGAGGCCACTTGTCCATAAGTGGATGCAAAATTACCTGGCAGGAGTGTGTCCTCCAGTGCCCGTGGTGCAGATCTGCTGGAGCAGTGCAGAGGGAGTAAACCACAGAGGGAGCCCAGGCTTGTGCTGTCCCAGATGCTGCTGGGGGAGGCAGGAGCATGACTGGAATCCCTGGGATTATGGGATGAACCCTTCAGGCCACTTTTGTCAAATGCCAGCATGAGTTTAATTTTTGGACTTTTTTTTTTCCTTTATCGTTTTTTTATCAGAGTAGGAAATCTGTCTCCAGTGTCTTTTCCATACTTCCACAGCTTGTTGGATCATTTAGTTTTGCACCTTAGATGAATCTCATAACTTAAGAACAGATTTTAAATAGTAATTAATTAAGACTATATGCTACATAACTAAAATGGTGACAACTGAATTAATCTACTTTTGGCAAGCATGGAAGAAGAATCATCTGTTTATTTCTTAGGAAAATGGCTGAGATGCCATTTCTTGACAATGTAACTGTGGACCTGCCAATTTTTAAGTATAAAGTTTCCTTGAAAAATCCTAAATGCATAAGTTACATGCTTGTGAGAAGCTTTAAGGCCTTAAAAGAAGCTTATTAAGCTATAAAAACATGTCTGAGTGTCACCTACTGCTTTGATTCCTCCTGTTCTTAAAATTAATATTCAAACCTTATTATATAGATATACATAACTATAGATTAGCAGTGTTGGCTATTCTTGATTAGTGTTTTGCATGTCCTGAATTACCTCTCCTGCCTTTCAGAGATCTTGTGTTAGCTACTTAATGCCTTTAATAAAATAATAAAGTTATAAAATGTAAAAAATAATCACCACCTCTTCAAAACTGTACATACTCTAGAATCAGGCAGAATTGGGGCATAAGATATGAATTACAGAATCACAGAATGGTTTGGTTTGGAAGGCACCTTTGTTGGGATCCATGATGGATTTGAAACAGAAGATGCAAAGTGATGGGCGTGGTTCATCTCAGAGAAATTCTGGCTGTGTTACGTGTCCTTGTATTTCTGTGTTGTACGATCTGCCAAAGCATCTCTGCTTTCCTCAGGAAAACATAGCCATTTAATTGCCTTTTTGGCTTGGACTTGGTATTTGATGAAAGGAGGACAGGATCCAGCTTAATTGGCTGCATGGTGTTGGAAGTAGTAAAAGTGTTAATAAAAAATCGTCGCTGAAGTTGGTTTTGGGTCTTTGGGAGCACACGGGAAATGGGGACATGAAATCATGGGGACAACTGCAACTGCTCTCCTGCAAAGAGCTGGAGTGTAAATCAAACACACTGCAGCCTCCTCCGACAAAGCCTCAGTGACCGCAGCAATCTGCTTTTTGGGGCTGGTTTGCACTTGTTTGTCTTGTCAGGGTCTCTTCATGCTTTCCCTTGCTCGATGCCAAGCAGACTTGCTTTGTTTATCTGAGAAATGCAGGAGAGCTGTGGCAGTGGCACTTGCCTGGTCGTTCCTCAGCATGTGTCACAGGCAGGGGAGGTTGTTCCATCTTGAGCTTCTGGATTTGGTGGGGTTTCTGTGTTTTGTTGCAAAACTGGGGACACTTGTCTCAGTTATGCCAGTAGGATGACTTGGCCTCTGGTTGTGAAGTCAATAACCATATAAGTACATTATCTATCCTGGGTCACAGAATCTGAGACTGGTTTGGGTTGGAAGGGACCTGAAACCTCATCCCATTCCATCCCCTGATATGGGCTGGAACACCTTTCACTATCCCAGGTTGCTCCAAGCCCCAGTGTCCAGCCTGGCCTTGGACACTTCCAGGGATCCAGGGGCAGCCACAGCTTCTCTGGGCACCCTGTGCCAGGGCCCCCCCACCCTCACAGGCAACAATTCCTTCCCCAAATCCAGCATATTCCTAAATCAGTAGGATGGAGAAGACCTGGACAATTACTGTGCTATCAACAGCTTTATTACTATGATTTACAGCTTCTATGAGGATTATAAAAGTTCCCTGTGTTGTTACAGTTCCTTAACTGTTGTGCTTGCAACATAGTGATTCAATAGTAATAGAGTTTCCATTGTAGTAATTCCATTATTAGAGGAAAATCCCTTTGACCTCAAGTTCCATGCTTTTGGAGTTCCATGTGTGTAGTTGTTGTTCTGGCAGTGGGACTCAGGGTCAGTCTGAAGAGAGGAATCTTCCTGCCTTCTTTCTGAACGTGTAGAGTTGGATTACATAAACAATTATTGATGTGTATGAAAATAAAGAATGAAAAAGACCGTGAATTCAAGGACATAAATTACTTGTGGTATAATCTTGAGTGAAGAATTTTTACTTAAACCCAGCTGTTTGCTTCAGTAAATGTGGTCAGAAATTGGGAGGAAGGGAAAAGCTTGTATCCTCTTTAGTAATTGCATTACTGTTTCCTTTTCCTAAATAAGAGATTATGGGGGGCATGTTTTATTAATTCTGCCTTCTTTTTCTGACCTTCTGGTGACTGGGGTTTTGAACACTGCTGGGAAAATGTCTGGAATCAATTGGCACTGGCTGTGATGTTTGCAGGTAGGATCCTGTGTGAAATTTTATATACCCCTGTGAGAATTTATTTTTGCAAAGCAACATCATGCAAACCAGGTCAGGGAAGAGGCAGTTTCAGGCACAAATCCCCTGCACTATCATCAATGTAGAGACCATAAATGTTGTGATGGATGCTTGAAGGCAGTTTAATGTAGCACTGGAGAAAATAGAAGCCATTACCTCTGGAACAGCTCCAGTTATGACAGAGAAAATAAATGGTACTGTTACAAGAGATGTACTGACAACAAAATTCCTGCTGGCTGGGGAGGAGAGCAGCAGAGCACGTACAGAAACCTACAGACAATTACCCGTTATCTGAAGTAATGTTTATTTTTGGTTTAAATCTGGCATGGAGACTGCTTGATAAAATGACTTAATCCAATCTGATGGAAGTTTAGTCTTAATTATACTTGTGCTTGGGAACTGCCCAGTCTTTGCCACTGCTCAGATCAGTGTTGTGACATCTCCCTGCTCAGCATCTGTATGTGGAGCTCTGTACCTGCACAGACAATGAATAGAGAGCTGTGCTGCCAGTGCTCAATCAAACCCAGCCTGGGCTGGCATTCCTGAACAAACCAGGTCCAGGACAACGGGGAATAGGTTTCCACTGCCCGAGGAAGGGGTTGGATGGGATAAAGGGAAGGAGTTGTTCCCTGGGAGGGTGGGAGGCCCTGGCACAGGGTGCCCAGAGAAGCTGTGGCTGGCCCTGGATCCCTGGCAGTGTACAAGGCCAGGCTGGACACTGGGGCTTGGAGCAGCCTGGGATAGTGGAAGGTATCCCTGTCCATGGCAGGGGGTGGCTCTGGGTGGGGTTTCAGGTCCCTCCCAACCCAAGCCATTCCAGGACTCTGTGATTCATTTTCAGTCTACCCGATGGAACACTTTGTGTCTTTCATCCATCTCTCTCTCCCAGGTTTTTTTAATGGGAGGAATTGAGGCAACATCTACAGCAGCAGACACAAAACATCCTCAAACATCTTTTCTGCATCACTTAGGAGAGAGGTCTTTGTACAGAAAATAAGCAACATTTTGAGCTTCCAAATACAGCAGAGCTGGTGCCTGCCTGTGAAAATACTCCTTCCCCATCCCAGCTGGGTCAGACTCAGAGGGATATGCAGATGTGTGATGGATTCCAGCGTGTGGTGCTGAACAGGCACTGCTGTAACTCAGCTTCATAGATCCAAAATCATAGACAGATCCAAGAAAACAATGCTGTTGATTTCAAATAAACTGTGGGTCAGAGTGTTACTGTCCAGAAGAGTTGTGGGCAACCTGCAGATGGGTTCTTGCAGTACAATGCTAGCCAAGTGCTTTGGGAATTAACCCAAAACTCTCACACTGCCCTGGTGCATGACTGACTGGAAAAATATTAATTGTAAACAAGAATTGGGATGATTCTTATATATTATTTGTACTATTTAGGTTTTTTTTTCTTCCTGAGGTCCCAGTAGGATTTTGTATTTTTCGTGTAACTGGTACTGGACCAGCCTAGATGAAGGGTAGAATTGCTGCCCTAACATTTTGCTCAGGATACATTTCAGCACATGTGTAGTGTCATCATTCTGCCAGGTAAGTGCAACAGGCAGAGAACTAATGCTAATGAAGCTGATGCAGCACAAACTTTCATTCATTTTCACCTTTCTGACAGTGTTTGAGAAGGACTTGGGGTTCATCCCACTGCAGACACCCCAACCTCTCTCAGGGCAGGCTGGCTCCTGGGCAGGCTGAGGGCCTGGCAGTGAGAGGCTCTGTAGTGCATTACCAATTCTGAAATCATCCAGGGCTTTAATAACTCTTGCATTTTTATTGGCAGCATCCCCATGCTTCCTCAGAGCTGCTGTGTCAGTGGTTTAACCTTGAATGTACATCAGTCTCAGAGGATGCCACTGTGTACAGGATTTGGAATGTAGCATTTGACTGGATCAGAGCTGATGCTCTCAGTGTTTTCCCTGATGCTCCACAAGCATCTTCTCATACCCACCTCAGCCTTTTTGGTTTTTAAAGGCTGCTCCTTAATGCCTCTTGGCTCAGGATTTGTTTTGGTCTCTTGTACTTTTGTGGTTTTCCTGTCAGTATGTGACACATTTCTGTTGTTTGAGTAACATGGAATTACCTGCATTTTGGAATGTTTTCAGTGTCACTGTATTGTCATGTTGTAAGAAGAGGTAGGGCTAAAAGAAGAAAGTTGTAGAATGCAGAGGTAATAAACTGCTTTAAAAAATCAGGTCTGGCCTCCCTGTGTCACTGGTGGTTTGCAAAGAGTGCAGGGCAAAATCAAATACTGGGGATAAGGATGGTTGGGAATAACTTCAGGCTGAATATTCAGCTTTGGGAATTATCTTCATGCCTTGTTCAGAGAGCTAAGTCACTTAAACTCAGGTTACTTCTCTCTTCTTTCTGGGAGTTTGTGCTGCCTCTTACACTCATCTCCTGTGTAGGGGAGCTTGCTGAAATTTTTGGCACAATTTTTTTTTTATTTATTTATGTAATAGTTTTGTAAATATTGACTATATACTTTTTTTGCAGTCTTTAAGGTATACCATTGGCACAATCCATGTGTTTTCTGGAATTATTTGGAGTTCTAAGTTAATTTGAGCAGATAATGAAAAGAGGGTTTAAATTCAAAATACTACTCTTTCTTAAAGAAAAACTGCATGAATTCACTTCTGACAGCAGCAGATGGTAGCATTCTTATGCAAGTTATCTGTTTGCAGTGTGAAACAAAGCTTTCTGAACACCCTTTTTTTGTATATTCTGAGGCTTCTGGGAATTTCTTAAAGTTCTCTTAGACATGAGGAGATTGATCCTTATGAGAACATTTTTGGCATCAGAACCGAGTGGAAGTTAAAGCCACCTTGAGAGCACTTCCTTCTCCTTTCTTTCTGCCTCTCCAAATGGAATCGTGTATTTCCCAACACCAGCCTGAGAAGATACCAGGGCTCAGGGTCATGGAAGACCTTTTTTTCCTGAGGGCAATGGGTTTGATGTGTTACATTTGATCAGACTGTGGTTTACACAGTAGCTTTGCCTCTCCTCCTCCAGTTAGTGCTGATACAGTAACTTGAGTTACTTTTGCAAACTTTTGCCACATTTTAACTAAAATAGAGGCATAGCCTGGTTGCTGATCTTACTTCCCCTTCAACGGAGGAGAGTGTCTATTCTTGATGTGAAATTGTAATATATACAATATGTATTAATGTCATGACCGTTATAGGAAGACCAATGTGAGCTAATATTCTGAAGTGAGAAAAGTTGTACCAGGGGCTGATTGCACCCTGCCTTGTCTTTTCCAAACACATGTGGTGAGTTTTCTGTTTTTCCCTTTCTGTTCCCTCTCAGGAGCACCCCATCCTTGGGCAGCCTTTCTTTGTCCTACACCCCTGTCGAACCAATGAATTCATCACTGCTGTGCTGGGTGGCTCACAGGAACACCACAGGTGAGGGGCACTGCTGGGCTTTGCAAGACTTCATGCAATGCAGGTGAAGTCAATCAGCTGCAGAGTGGAAATGGCCAAAGCTACTTCCTTGGTCCAAGCAGAGTACAATTCCTGTATTGTTACTTCAGGCCTGAAAGTTAAAATACATTTGCGATAGGAGAAATGAAGGAATAACCCCATCTGAAGTCCTTTTGTGACGGGTCTGTCTGCAATTCAGAAAAAGCCAGGATAATATATTTATGGTGCTTTTTTTGTGGTGTTTTTTTTTTTTTTTTTTTTTTTTTTTTTTTCTTTCCTAGACATACAAATTACATCATACTGTGGCTCAGTACTGTAGGCCCAGTTGTGGGCCTGAATCTGCCTTTGAGTTATGCAAAACTGGCACCTGAGCAGAGCACAGATGCTGATTTGGCTGAGAGGTAAGAGAAAAGAAAATAATCCTTTCTTCTCCCATCTTCCTGTTCCAAAGATCAGATGGATAAATGGCAGAACCATTATCTCCTCTTGGTTCAGTTAATTTAGGACTCACCTTTCAGTGTTTTGCTTTCCTGCCTGCCTTGTTCCCTTACTTGCTTTCAATGAAAATTTGTGCAGAGAGAGAGGTGCTTGGCCCATTGCTGACCACCCTTCAGAGGCTCCCTGATGTCCTGGGGTCTCTCTCAGGAGAAGTGTTTTATATTGGTTCCCTCAGCACAGGGTTGGGGGGCAAGGATTTTAATTTGACTCCTTGTGTTTGCTGTCACCTCTCCAGAGCCCTGAGCTGAAGGAGTGAGAGTGGAGAGACTGTGATAAAGCTGCTGCAGACTTCCCTAGGGATGAAGTTGAAGGATCCTTCCTGGTGGGTCAGCCATGCCAGAGGGGAAATGATTGCTCCTGGCTCTTTCTCCGGCCAGAACTTGCCACTGATGACGGTGGGAATTGGCTGCAGCTGTGAGGACACCGCCCCAGCACCACCCAGCCCTGACCTCCCTTGGGACTGACCTCCCTTGAGTCACTCATCTCCTGTGCCTGTGCCCTTGGTGAGGCTGCACACAGATGCACAAGCCAGAGCCTAGTTGCTGGGTCTACTGAACTTACCTTTAGAAAATCTGCACCATCTGCAAGGCAGAAAATGCAACATAAACACAGAAAAATGCTCATGGGATGTGGTGTGAGCTTGTGGTAATCAGGGTATGAGCCGAGCCTGCTTCACCTGGGGGCCACCTTCTCCAGCAGCACCTGATGAGGGACCAGCCCGTGTTCCCCAGCACGTAGAACATCCTCATTCTGGGGATATCCCATACACATCATACCTCAGGGAGCAAATGGGGTCAGGACTGTCACAAACAGAGCTGTTAGAGCCTGCCTCAAGTGAGCACGTCCAGCTCTGGAGCTCAGGTGCCTGGAGCAGCCGTGTGGGAACATCTGGCTCTGCTGTGCTCTGCTGCCTGCCAGGGAAGCTCTCCGTGCCCCCTGGGAGCTGCTGTTGTTCCCAATTAGTGTTTCTCGTTGTAGTTGTGGTTGTTCACAGGTTTGCTCCCTACCCTGCACTGCTGCATCCTCCCCTGACAGCTGTTGGCTTTTGGGGAATTGTTTGGTGGTGCTGCCACTGAGAACCAGATTATGAGGAACTTCCCTACCACCCACCCTGGCTTCTCTCCCAATCCCATTTTTATTTGCAGTGTAAAACAGAGTCTGAGCAGCTGACATTGAAACACAGATTTTACTTTGTACATACAGCAATTGTCACTTGCACAGAGAGTCTAGTGTGTGCCACGTCAGAGGGGGGTGTGAAATGCATCCAGATTCTGGTTTTTCAGATTGTGTTTTTAACTCTCATTACTTGTCATTGGATATGGAATACAGAGTGCAGTCCTTCGAATTCCATTGGTGCGGAATTTGTTTGCCAGCCATTTGGAATTAATAATGAAAGCACATTGTTTATTTTGTTCTGTGTCATAACAACCTGAAAAGCCATTTTTCCCATGCGAGATTTACAAAATATAGCCTGCAGCAACATTGATTTTTTTTTTTAACACTTTTGGTAACACATGCTTGATAATTGCATCCACAGCCCATTTTTAAATTTAAATGAGACTTAGACAGGAGGAAGAACCAACAAAAGAGGTTTAAGAGCTGTTAAATGTTCACCCCTGCTCTGTGATCTTCACTTGTGATACCCTGGAACAGAAGAATAGAAGCACTCAGCCTTCAAAGTGTGGAATTTATATGTAAAGGAAAATAAATATTTTTATTTTACATGGAAATGTCTCAATGCCCGTTGCTCTCTAACTTAACTTACCATTTACAAACAAAGAAGAGGATTATTTGACCAGGGAATTACACATTGTACTGGGCTCAAACAACGAGGTGACAGTGCAGTGTCTCATCAGTATCGTTTCCTTAAAATTTATCTGGAAAACCAAAATTCAGCTTGGTTAGTACAAATACATGGAACTTAGATAGAGAAACAAATACAAGCTAACATAAATATTTGGGACCAAGGAGATAAATAAGCCCATTTGGATATCTCATTTTTAATGGCTGGGGTGGGAAGTATGCACCCCAATTTCCTGTTTACATTTATGCGTGACTTAGGATATCTTAACCGAATTTTTATGTATGAAAATTATATACATACATATATGTATATGTATATGTATATGTATATGTATATGTATATGTATATGTATATGTATATAAGTTCTTTAAAAAGTGAGTTGTGGCAATGTTTTTGTGATTTTATGTTGCAATTAATTGAAATTAACCAAAGTGAAACTTGAAGATTGGGTTTTGTCTACAAGCATTGTCTGAACTCTTGCATCCTACCAAGGAGAAAATTTCTGGTTTACATTTGCAAATTTGCTCAGTTGTTCATCTTTGCTTATCTGGGAAGACACATCAAGGGAATTCCTTTACTTCTGGGGAGTAAGTTCTTTAGTTCTTTACTTCTTTTAAGAGAGAAAAGTCTCATGCCTGGCCTTGGTTGCCAGAATCAAGAGGAATTAATTTTATGTGTTCACCGAAGGCAAAAATGTATTTTTCTGTGGAATGCAGTTGGTAGCCACATACATAATGCCTCATTTGTGTCAGCATGACCAGGTAAGAATTTAACCCCCTGCCAGGAGATTTGAGGTTGCCTGGCTTCGGTTACTAACAAGGAACATTCCTTTCCACGAAGGAAATGTGGAGCTACTTAATTACAGCTAAATACAGTCAAGTAATCAGTATCAATTCTTGCTGCAACTCCATGAATTTCAGTGAAACTTTCTCAGTAACTTCCCCCTGGCCCCCTCCCATTGCTTAGATGATGGTTTCATGAGTCTGTTTGGACATCTGTATTTATATTGCATACATATAAATTCAGTTCCAGCACAAAGGAAGGACGATTGCTCTTCCCTTCGAATGGTGAAGTTACAATTATTTCCTCAAAAATACTCTCTTCTGGAGAACAGCATGTGTATGGGTATTTATACCTATTTTTAGTAACATGTAGGCTTTTAAAAGTGTTTCAAGGAATTTAGTGCATTTTTCAGCAATAAATTCTTACTACCTAGAATTAAAAAAAAAAAAAAAAATGCCTGAAGCTGAGAGGTGCAAAAGTAACCCTTGTATTGAGTGCTCAGGATTAGGAAGTGTCACACAGGTTGTTATCTCTTGGATTTCATTAAAATCTTTAAAAACCCTACACCAGGAGGAAGCTTTCAGTTCCCAACTTGAGAGCTTCTTGTAGCTGTCACCTCCTGAAGACAGATTCACCTTACGATGAGAGGGGATTTCACTGCTGTGTTTGAGCATAGAATGGAATTACAGAGCACCCTCTTAACACCTTCCTCAAATGTGTTAAGAAACAACATATTCTCTTGTAGCAGCGTTATTATTTAGTCAGGTATTGCTGGTGTCAGATGGTTGGCCAACTGCTTTAATAAGTGAAAATATTAATTAGTTTTGGTGATGAAGTGGAAAACATGGCCAGCTGTGGATTCTCCTGTTTTGGAGGATTTGGGCTTATGTAATATGTATTTATTAGTTTTAAAACCCCTCTAGTAGTAATTTGGTGATGTTTGGCTCAGCTTTTCTCTGAGTTCTTTCAGCACTGTCCAGGTAACACAAACTATTCCTGGGCACTGACACAATCACAGAATCACAGGGTGGGTGGAGTGGGAAAGGACTAAGAGGCCACCCAGTACCACTCCCTGCCATGGGCAGGGACACTATCCCACTATCCCAGATTGCTCCAAGCACCAATGTCCAGCCTGGCCTTGGACACTGCCAGGGATCCTGGGGCAGCCACAGCTTCTCTGNCAGCTGTGCCAGCCTTTCCTCCCAGCAGAGCTGCTCCATCCCTCTGCTCATCCTGGAGCCTCCTCTGGCCTGGCTCCAGCAGCTCCAGCTCCTTGCTGTGCTGGGCCCCAGGGCTGGGGCAGCTCTGCAGGTGGGGTCTCAGCTGAGGGGGCAGAGGGGCAGAATCCCCCCTCCCCTGCTGCCCCCACTGGGGCTCAGCCCAGCACAGGGGCTTTGGGGTCCCAGCTCTGCCCCACAGCACCCCCAAGGCTGCTCCATCTGCTTATTCCCAGCCTGAATCCAGCCCGGGGCTGCTCTCCTGCCTCTCCGGAGCCCCGTTTTCCCCAATTTCCTTGTCAGAACCCACTCAAGCTCTTGGCGCGAGCATTTCCGTTTCAGCTGTCCCTCTCCCCGCTCCTGACGCGACATCTGCTGGCGACATGGCGTCACGACAGCGCCCGGTCGCGGGAGCTGCTCCAGCTGAATCTTCCTCCTCTGGAATTTGGAGATTCAGAACAGTGGGGAGGGACAGTCCCCTCAGCTTCTGCCTCCCCCAAGAGCTTGACTACACAAACCGCAGAAGATTCTTTATGTATTCTTTGATTTCTTCTCCATTTACATATAAATTATTGAATTTTCACATGAATTCCTATATAAATGAATTATTTCAATCTGAGTCTTTCAGTCACCACAGAGACCAACTGCAGTTGTAACAAGGGAATTGTTTAGCCACTGTGACCTCAGGCAAATAAGTATTTTGAGTTTTTACTGCATTAAGAAATTCCTGAACAATGCATTTTTATCTGGCTAAGCAGGTAAACATTCAGACACCCAAGTCGGTGCACAGCACTAGAGTACTGCAATAGGTGTCTTCCAATTGGGCCACCTTCCCCAAAAAAACCAGTTTATTTGTATTCAACACAGGTGAAAACTCTCTGGGTTGGGTAGATGGTTTAATTAGTCCTCCAGGGCCCAAACCCCATGTGAGTTCTCTGCCTGAGCTCACAGCTGAGACCAGAAGTGCTGCCACCAACACCATTCCCAGCACTTCTGGTGACCATTTTTCATGTGAGGATCGATCTTTTCCACAATTATGCACTAAAACTCACAGTTTCTCATTACCTGAGGGGACATTTTGATTCCTGATTAGTAGTCCCAAAGGAACATTGGGGTTTGGGCTTTTTCTTTGGCCAGATCTACGGAGAAATTTAATTTCAGTTTCTATGGGAAGATTTTTGTGACCTCCTCCTGCAGTAACCCCAGAATAAGAAGCACAGAACTCCTTTTAAACCAAAGATTTTATTGGTGTTCTTGTCAGTCTGGTGAGGATTTATGACCTGGGTCTCTCCTTCTTGCCCTTGTAGAGGGCCAGCAGGGACACGTTGGCCACCTTGACCACCTTGAAGCGCACGCCTGGGATGTCCCCCACGGCGTGGCCCTTGCGCCCAAAGCCGGCCACCAGCACCTCGTCGTTCTCCTGTGACAGGGACATGCCGTGAGCACAAACCCAGCAGGGAGCCCCTCCCACGGGAGCTGCACCCGCCCTGCCCCAGGGTGCTACACCAAAACCCAACAAACCCAACCCATTAACAGATTTATAGATCTGTTATTCACACCTCTTCCTCGCAACCTTTTAGGCTTCTTGGCAATTACCTCGATGAAGTTCAGACAGCCATCGTTGGGGACAAAAGCTGTTATTTTTTTGCCGTTCTTAATGAGCTGGACCCTCACACATTTCCTGATGGCAGAGTTGGGCTGCTTGGCTTCGACCCCCCTGCAAGGGAAACCAACAAATAAATCAGTGTGGTGGACCAGGAGGGGCATTAATTAACACAAAATTAACTTTTTAACCTTGTATTCAGTGTAAATTCTATCTGTATTTCAACACCTGTGAGGTGTACAGAAGTACTGAATTAATACCAAATTAATATTACATAATATATATTAATCTAAATTTATGTATGAATCCATAAAATACCACTTTCTAAATCAAACTTTAAAAAAAGACCTCCAGAGTAATTCAGTAGAGTTTAAAAAAAAAACCTCCACAGCCAAAATCACAGAAAGTGCCCCAAAACCAGATCATTGGCAGCATCCCAATGAAATTTATAAATTATTAAAAGGGAAAAAGGCAGAAAAAGACTGGATCTATGACACGACACACAAACACGATTTTTTCATTTGAGCCCAAAATCCTGATTATCCCCGATGCAAAAAAAAAAAAAAAAA
>WEIU01024167.1:385805-414717 GCA_013389925.1 Aegithalos caudatus
AGGGGCTCCTCGCCTCCCCATGGATGGGAACGCTGCCCTGCGGCTCCTGCTGCTGCTCGCTTGCGCCGGGCTCGGCGGGTCCGAGGAGAAAAGCCCCGCGGGGAACAGGTCGGTACCCGGTCGCGGCACGGTGGCAGAGCTGGGGGAGAGCAGGGTTTAAACGCTGTCCTTCGTGCTGCGTTCAGAATGCGAGGAAGCGGCTGTGATTTCCTTTCCAGGTTTGAAAACACCCCGGGCTAATGCAGAAACGAATTATTTTGAGGCAGGCGGTGGTTAGAGATGTAACTATGAAACAATTGTGAACGTTGTTTAAAATCGGGTGTTTTCTGTACATCCGCCCTACGTTTCATTACGTTTTAATGACTCCCACACTGACTTTCCCTGGTCCCTGGGAAAAGGGAGTTATAAATAATATAACAGCAAGGGTGTGAAAACTACTCCAAGGAGCACAGGCACGAAAATATTCTGCTTGCCTAGAATATTTGAAGTGTGAATCCAGTATTGCAAGTGAATATTAAACTTAAAAAATTACTGGAGATGTGGATTTATAATTAGTAGTGCTGTTTTGCTCTCTAATGAAACACAGTGAGCCCAGATCATAGCAGGTGGAAGAAGAGACTTTGCAGAGCCAAGCATTAGGAAAGTGAAAACAGCCTGAGCTGTATGCATTGAATGATGCCCAAAGTCACCAAAAACACACAGAACAAACATGCTGATGAAGGTTGCAGCTGTCAGTAAAATCTGTGCATTTGAAGCAAGAAGGACGTGGTTATTTGCTTAAACTTGTATTAAGAGGTCTGGTAGTCAGTTACTGATAAATAAATACTACAATATGTTTTCATTAATAGCTTACTTTCTGCTTTCCTCTGCCAGTTCTCAGATTTCTTACTGCTCTTCTTAGTATAATTTAATTTTTTCTTCCAGTGAGACTAAAATCTGACAGAGAGCAAGCAGTGGAGCATTACATGAACTTTATTGCAATAAATATTACCAGATGAAGTAATGATCTTGATGCCAGTGAATCAGATTGGAATTTTGCTTCATTGGGAGTGGGATTGTGCCTGCACAGTGTTAATTTGCTAGAAGTTCTATGAGCTCAGTTTCTCCTTTTGTAATAAAAATGGAAACTTGAATGTCATCTTGTTCAGATCCAGACCTTGTTGGACACTCACTAAATTGCAAATAAGCCCCAGTAATCAGTGCTTTGTAAAATATTTATGGAAATCTGTCCTCCTGTGTCAAATCACACACTAAAAAAACGAGAACAGTTGTGGGTTTTGTAGATACTTCTTATTGATAGGACTTGATAGAGGCATTTAAATGTCAGCAGTTTTTTTTGTCAGGATGTTTCTGAGAGAGGAACCAGCTCCTTCCTTGAATCTAGTCTCTCCAAACTTACACATTTATATTATTAATAACTTCACTGAAATTCCTTATGTTGAGTGTTCCTAGGACTACAAGCACAGCCTTGCCCCCACATGCTCCTCACTTTTCATAATTTTATTTTTAGTGCATTTGGGAGGTCACATTATTTTCCAATTGGCTGTCTCATAAATTAGCTGTAACCAGTTCAGCAGCCAGTGAGGAATTCTGCAGCTGGAGATTATCAGGCTTAGAGAGATGACTCTGAAGTAATAGAATACAGAAATACTGTTTCTGTAGATGTGGAGTGCATTTTTCCATCTGGTGCGGTTTATCAGAGCAGTGATATGAAGAGTAGAAGTGTGGACATGGCATGAAAACTGCCTGTGGCCTCCACACTCAACCCCTGCTGAGTGCCAGGATTATTCATGTGGTTATTTGAGTGGAGAAAATGCTGTTTACATGGAAGTCCTCAAGAGCTGGAGTGTTTATCAACTTTTGCAGACAGACTCTGTTATCTTAGGTAAATGGATAATGTCATCTGATAAGAGGAAATTTACGCTTCTTTATACTTATAATCTTATTTAATTGGGTTTTACATAGTGATTAGTCCTTCCAGTGCTTTGTATTAGGGGTAATCCAATTTCATGTGGATTTCTAACATGCTTGGTTTGGTAAAGTCAACATACAACATACGTGCCTGGGTGGATCTGGGAGAGCTGTTTACCAACTGGTAAGGAAAAATATGGCCCATCAAAACATACACCACTTGTGACCAAATAAATTTGAAATTTCAGGGTAAGAGAGGCTGATAAAAGGGTCTCTTAACTCAATGTGCTAGAAATTATTTGCTGTGGATAATGCTCTAGTGCTGGCTAGTTTATTTTCTCCTATAGGTGTAATTACCATTTGTATAATCAAAAGGGAGTACATATTTTTTAGCACGTAGCTATTTTCCCTTTTCTCGTTTTCAATACTTCTGTTTCCATGGGACACGCTCCAGCTGAGGATGACATGGCACTGGTGTCTGTGGATTCCCCAGCTCACCCTTCAGGTGGAAAAGGTGCTGTTTTGGCATCGGGGTGGCTGTGGACACCCTGGTGACACCTCAGGGCTGAGTGTCAGAGGCAGGTGACAGAGCTGATAACACCAATGTCCACTCGTGCCTGCCCCAGAATCAGGACAGGATCATCCCCGTGCACCAGGGACAGCCTGGCTGTGCTGTGGTGATGTGGGGTGATGTATTTCCCTTCCTGATGGCACGGCATGCCTTCTGCAGGAGGAGAGCAGGCAGCCAGCACTGCTAATTAATGGAGTAATTAGCAGGAGGCCCTGGCTGGAGGCACCTCCCTCACGTGCCTGGCATGGGGCTGAGCATGTTCGTGGTGCCGTGGTGGCTCCCGGGTTGCTCTCTGCTCTGCATGCCTCATGAAAACATGAATATTTCATCAGCTGTGCACATTCATCTCTGTCTGAGCGTCTTCATGCTGAAAGCAGAGATGTGACATCTCTTTCAGAGTGGCTGCGCCTACAAGGGGTGTCGAGGAGCCAGGATTCATTTTTCCTAATGGACAGTCACACAAACAGAATTAACATAAACAGTGTTCCATAAACAGCATAAAAACCTGTCAGGGAATGGCATGAATTGCACAGTTTTACATCATTCTTCTTCCAACCCCAATATTTTAGTCCAGGTACCACAGCATGGTGATTTCGAAGCTGGAATAAATGGCTGTGATTGCTTAATTATGTATATGGAGAGGAGCTAAAAGTATAACTAAGCATAACTATCTATCTGTATCTATAGCTATCTGCAACTAAGTATAACTAATAATAAGTCAGAATAACTAGATAAGGTACATTGATGTCTTTTTGGCATGCCCTGGTTTTGTAGCTATCATCATGAAAAAAATGCCCCACCCAATTGCCATTTTCAGCCTGAAGGCTTCTGTCATGAAAAGAGGCTGGAAATGAAAAAAAAGCTGCATCAAATTACAAGATCCACATTCCTAACTGTAAAACAGCCCTAGAGAGGGTTTTGTTTAAGCCAGAAAACAAGTTTTGGTCCATTGTAGCCACATCTTTTGTTACCTGCTTGTCCAAATCTGAATATTTCCACCCATCTTGGCTGTTTGCTGTTGGCATGAGCAGCCTCAAGCTCCCTGGAGACCTCAGGCCAGCACTAACCCTGGCACCCAAAAAGCAGTGGGAGAAAGAGGACCCACTCTGAAAGTACTCCTTGAAGCCACTGAGGTTTCAGAGCTGCAACTGAGGACAAAGTTGGCCTCTCTGTATGTAAATAAAACTGCCAGATAAATTTTGAACAGAGTTGAACTTTTCTGAATGTAAGATCTTTATAAAGATCAGGCAGCAAGCGGGATGGGCTCTAGGCTACCCCACTGCTGCTTGGACTCGTATTTATCTACCCTTGAGGATGCTGTGAGGGAAATTAGGTTGGATCACTCCTGTGTGTGCCAGTGGGTCACACAGATCCCCCTGCCCAGAACCCATGAGGAGGGTTCACCCTGCTGTCCAAGCACTCCCCAGGAGCGCCAAGCCCAGACTTTGTAACTCCAACAACCTATGGTGAAATTTGTACATAAGCACCGAAAACTGCTCTAATTCCTAATATTTGTATGCCAGCCTCAGTGTAAGTATTTCCACAGATTTTTCTGCTGTGGTGGTTTGGAAAGATGGTAAGAAATGGGGCAAGGGAAGAAGATGGAAATGTATTTCCATGTGTGGTGGAAGGTGAGGCAGGTCTGGATGACACTGAGAGGCACAAGCAGGGCAGGGTGTGCAAGGTCTGTGGGTTGGTGCTTAGCTGGGAGAGTGGGAATTCTAATGGAAGTCTTGGGAAGGGGACAGAGGCCATCACAGGAAAAAAATCGATCCACTGAAGGGGGATGCAAGTCCCGGGGAAGCTGCTGTAATGTGGAAAGTGTTCATGGACTCATGGAGAGGAGTCTGGCCCTGAGTGAGTCCTGGTTTCCTGGACTTTGATCTTTAGGTGTTGGTGTTCGTGAATTGGGTGAGTCTCAGGAAGGCAGCTTGTGCTGACACCAGCTGAAGACTTATGCCTCAGAAGAAAATCAAATGCTGAAAACTGCATAAGTCTGGTAGTTGCCACTTGAGATGTGCTTCACCTGAGCCCTGCCTTGCAGTGACTTCCATGGGATTTGTTTTTGCCTAGAACCATCCAGGAGCTGTCTTCATGTGGTATAAATCTGTTCCTAAGGCATTCCAAGCCTCGGCTTTTGCTCTAAATCCAATGTGTTGCTTCTGATCTTCCCTGAGAAACGAGGGTGGTGCTGAGCACTCCTTCTTTCCCGTGCTTGTGCTCTGGAACTGGCTCTGTCCCCAGCCCAAAACTGACATCCCATGGGATGGGACGAGAGGGGTAATGAAACCTTTTGTCAGCATGGTAAGGACATGGGAGTGCCTGTCAGGGCTGATCCAGTTGAGTGATCTTTGAAAGTGAGACATTTTTGGCCAGGCTACAGCAGCTTTGGGATAATTTGCCCTGTTCCTGTGGCCTTCACCAGCCAAGGACTTGAGTTACCTTTCAAAGTTTTGTGGCATGAAGCAGCAGCAGGAGCTTTTCCCACAAAACTTGCTGCAGACTTTGAATTCAGATGCTGCATAATAAATACTTTTCTCCTCTCTCCTAGTTCACATGAATTTTCAGATCAAGATTCTCTCCAGAGAAATGGTAAGGCTTTCAGTGGGCTGAATCCCTGGCTGCTGGTTCTGTTAGTGTGGCTGTTGAAGATTTCATTCCCAGATGTTGCTTCTCTTGGCATGGGAAGCTCTTCTGTCACATGTTTTGTTAAAGCATAACCCCCTTAAAATACCCTTTAGAGGATTTGCCTGTTAAAATAATTTACTGTCCAACTCCGAGATCCAGTGAGAATGTGGAAGGAAAAAGACTTCACCTTTTTTTTTTAACCAAATGAAAACAGAGTTAAATGTTTGAAGGACTGAGCTGTGAGAGTGCCCATGAAATGATCTGTGCTTGTGAAACTTCACCCTCCTGGCAAGGAGGAGTTGGGATGTCAGGGCATTTGTCACAGCTTCCTGTCTCTGGCAGTGCAGGGAAAAAATTCCCAGCACAGTTATCACAATTTTGCCAGGCAGTAGAGCACGTACCCTTTGATGAATTTGCTGAGTGAAGAAGAAAGCCTCTTTTGTTGTGTTCAAGATGAATAAATACAGATATAGACTGAATCCTGTAATTTTGTGGCACTGGAGTTTCTCCTAGTGAGGTGTCCAGTGAAAACAAGAGGAACTTTGGTGAACAAGAAAGGTAAATTAGAAAATACATGCAGTGAAGGCAGTATTTGCTGCAAGTCAAGTATTTTCTGAGGCAAAATCAGTAATTCTGACATACTAATTTTGTGCAGAGATAATTATTGTTTGCATAAAAGTGTGAAAATTTTTATAGACGTGTGTTTTTATAAATGTATTTATGAATGGATTTTTATAGTATGCTAATAATGAAATACCTCTCCTTCTACAGGTCAGCATTACAATGATCATGTAAAGCCAAAGTTTAATGTCAGTCACGTGGCAATTGCACAGGTAATGTCTGGAGGACTGCATCTGTGAAGTCTTTTCACAGCATATTTAGATCTTTCAACTTACACTGCTGAATTAAATTGGTTTTACTTTGTTTACAAGAAACAGCCAACAAAATCATCTAAAATATTGTGATACTGTTCTGCCACAGCACTTGTACAAATATACTCTGCTTTTCTGAGGACTGAGGTGACACCTCAGGTACTATTGCTGGCTGGCCATGGGTTTGAGCACAGGATCTTTCTGGAAGGACAAAATCCTTATATCCATATTCTGTGCAATGGGATTTGACTGCTGCTATCAGTCTTGTCCTCATATCAGTTGGTACTGAAAGAAGAGTTGAAGCAAAACTTCAGATTTTTAGTGGGAGTTTTTTTCCTGAGAGCAGGCTGTAGGTCATATCAAAAACTGAGCATAAAAAGCTTCCTTACCAAAAGAAGCTTATCAGAAGCAAGATGCATTCCAATGTTAGTAACATGTTGAATAAATCTCTCTCATACGGACTTCTGAGGAAACAGCCTTTATATAAATATACATATAGCCACTCAGCACATTTCCTGACCATGGTCTTTCCTTGCTTTCAGCTTGTTGCTGTCAATGTTTACTGATTTTAATCCTAAAACATTCTTGTGCCATATGTAAGGTCCAGTATCAAAAGGGATCTTTCAGGGTCTGAGCTGAGAGTTATGACTTGCTAATCTAAACAGCACAGACACACAAACAAATCTGTCTTTAAGCCAAGGCAAAACCTTGGGGCTTAACTGTGTCCCTTCTGGAGCCTGGTGAGATGCTGTTTATGACTGGGACTCAGAAAACCTTTCATGTTTTAATGACTTGCAATCATATGATGTGTTAAAAACAGTCATGCAGATTCTGTGTGTGTTCTCCTATTTACATAGGTCAGAGATGGTGACTGGAAAGCTGAGTGTGAAATCTGAGAATAACAGTTAAATTTTTTAATTCTTTCTGAGGACTAAGTCAAATTGTCTTGTCTGACAGCCAAATTGTCTTTTTGCCATGAAATTTGGCTTATAAGGGAGGGCAGTTTTCTGGAGTCTGCAGATGACATGGAAGCTACAGTCCCTGGATTTTAGTCCTTCAGCTGATTTTGTAAAAGCTGGGATCCCTACTTGATCCATCCCAATCTGCAGCAGCTATTTCCCTAATTTAAAGCCACAGTGAGTTAAGCTGCCTGCAGGTACATGTAAACTCAGACATTTCTCCCACCTGGACAGCTGCCCTGTGTGCTTCCACCATGGTGGGCTGTGTCCTTGGCAGAATCTGAGTCCTTTCCAGTAGGCTGAAGCAATTCTTAGAGGTGTTCTAGAGGGTCTTCAGCTGAGGGGAGCACTCAGTGCTGGGGCTGGATGTTCTGTGAGGTGCCCTCCCCGTGGTGGGAAGGGGATACAGCCAGGTATCCCTCTGCTTCCTCAGTCCAGGGCTGGCTCAGGTATTCTGGTGAGAAGGTAACTCCTAAAACCACATCTTCTGATAGAAATCTTTGTGTGGTCCCTCAGGTTGCCAGGTACAACTTGAGCAGGGGAGGACAGTGGGAAGGAGCACCCTGGAGGCCGTTCCCCCACAGCCACTACAGCCCCCTGAATGTCACCATCAACGGCACCCCCTGCATCCTCTTCTGGGCCAAGAGGATCATGATCAGGTTTGAGAACCACACCCAGCTGGATTTGACAGAGAGGACCTTTGGTGTCCATGCCACCGTGGATGTTGGGGACTCAAACTGCAGCGAGGACAGTGCCATGTAAGAGGAATTCTGCTCTGCTGGTGGAACTGGGGCCAGATAGCCACTCTGGGAGTGATGCCTTAAGATTTTAGCTTTTATATATTTCAAATCCTGTACTGCATTAGTGCCTAACTCTAAGCTCCATATAAAGTGTTAGTTAACTGTCTCTGTATTCTGGTCAGACAAAACAATCCCTCTGGACATGTGGTCCAAGGACAGACCACAGCCTCAGGCCCTGAGAAGTAGAAACAAAAGTGAATTGAGGGGAGCAAACTGGGGGTAAATGACTTAATTGCCTGAAGCTGTAATTGGAGAATTAACCCCTGATATGTAAATGGACCAAACTTATAATTGTCTGAAAAACTTGTGAGCATCATCCATCTTGGGTGTAGCCTCCAGGAGGCTTCTGACTGCCCAAGGTGTATCTGTTGAGGGCCTTTAATAAATACCCACTTTATTCTCCTAATCTTGTCTAGCCTCTGTTCTAGGTGGCTGCTCCAAGGCATCAGGAGAGCAGCCCTTGCAGAGCCCCAGGCTTTTACTGACGATGTCCTGCCACTGCAGGCAGCAGTGGTTATGTAGTTTAAACCCAGCCTTTTGTGGACACACATACTCAGTTTTTGCAGTGGTGTAGTCCCTCCTTGGGGCAGCCAGCTTCACTCTTAGTGCCCATGGGGCTGAAGCTGTCAGTCTGTTTCACCTCCAGGTGTTTTACGCAGCTGCTTGTGGGGTTGGAGAGGGGGTCCTGTGCTGAATGTGGGACTTAGGTGCTGTGCTTGACTAATTATCCCTTCATGGGATGTGTTCCAGTGATGCCTTTTTGGGACTACCTAAAAACAAAAGTCAGACAAAATTAAGATAATAAAAAGCTGTTATATTTATTGAAGGGCCATCAGGTACATTTCAGGCAGACAAAGCCCCCCAGGAGCTGCACCCAAATATGGACAATAGGTCATGAGTTTTCACAACTTTTATAAATTTGGTCTATTTGTGTTTTGGGGGTTAATCTTCCATTTACAGCTTCAGGTAATGAAGTCATTTAGCCCAAGTTTGCTGTCCCCCAACTCACTTTTGTTTACATTTCTCAGGGCCTGAGACAGTGAGGTGTCCTTGATTCCCAGGCCTGGAGAGGAATCGTGTCTGACCAAAATGGGAGAACAGTAGCTGACACTGTATATGGAGTTTAGAGTTATACACGAAAGAATTGCAGGATTACAAATATATGAAAAGTATAAAAGGTGGTGATCCTAAGGCATCATACGGAGCAGTGCTGCACAAGGTGCAGGCCTGTGTTTGGATGCTCACCCCAAATCCCAGGCTGCGACCCGTGACGGTCTGGAAACAAAGAGTGAGTTCATCACAGGTTTGCATGTGGCACCAGAGTGTCTGGAAACCTCAGCTCTGCATACCAGCCTGTCATTAATTTCTTCAGTATCAACAGCATTTAGCAGTTTTGCTTAGTGTTTCTCACCCTGAGCGAGAAGCATTCAGCAAAAGTCTGTTTTTTATGCTTCTCACTTTGAGTGAGAGCTAAGCATGAACCCCACTGCATCCAAAATCCTCCAGTGCCTTGGCTGTTCTAGGAAGGCAGGTGGTATTTTTTCATTTCCTTTGCTACATGCCTGATTGCTTCTCTCCCCATCATGGCTCACACCATGATTCCTCTCTGGGAGGCCTAAAAATCAGGAGGTATATTCCTAATTGAACATCAGCACTAATTCTACCCCATAAAGGGAGTTTAAATCTGTAATGAAGCACACAGCAATAAAAATAACATGACCAAAACCAGAAGTTTCATTTATCTCCTATACAACGTTTCATCTCTATAACTAAATATGTTTTCACTGAAAAGTAAGTGTTACCTCTTTCTGATGTACAGCACAAGGTGCACAGACATTTTGGTGAGGTTACCAGAAAGCTAAAAGTGAAGTTGAAAAAGAATCCAGCCTCACAATATTCAACAAGGCAGTTTGGATATTACATAAACATGTGAACTAATCCAGCATTTTTTTGACAGGCAGAGAGGTAGAGAATGGAATAAACTTATATTAAAAATAAAAAGTGATAAGAAACATTTCTCTCTCTCTTCTGGCCTACAATTGGAAAATAATCTTTGTCTGATGAGTAAGTATTTTAACCTAACAGAAAATAAACCAAGACAAAATTAAGGGTTTCAAAACACAGAGAATTATATCAGATGTAATAATTCAAGCTGCATTTTTTTAAGTGAATGGCACATTTGCCTGTGTCTAATTCTCAACTGTGTCTGACTTCCCTTTGTAATAAAGCAAGGGGTGGTCTGGATTCAGTATGCTGTCTTAGGGGCCCAGTGTTACCCAAGAAGTCTAGATCACCTATGAAATTGTGGGCTAGCTGGTTGTTTTTTTTTTTTTTTTTTTTTTTTTTTTTTTTTTTTTTTTTTTTTTTTTTTTTTTTTGTTTTGTTTTGTTTTGTTTTGTTTTTTAAAAATATGTTGTTGTTTCTTTCGTTTTTGTATTCCCCAACTTTAATTTCAGAGTCCTTTCAGAACCTGCATGCTTTCACTGTGTTTTGTTTTTGTCTTACTTCAACAAGAGAATCTCCATGCAGGTTTTAAGAGGCAAAATATTACTTTTAAGCAAGAAGAATATATTCAGCCCAATTATGCATTGCATTAATTAACCGGATAGGGCCTTTCACTTCATTGAACTTCAGGTGCCCAAGGCTGCTGCAGGTGAGCATTGCAGAGCTGCTTCACAGCCAGGGCATTTGTGAGGCTGTAAAGAAGGGATGTGGAAATCTGAACCCTTACATCTGCTGTCTTTCATGCTCTGATATTTAAAAAGATGAGGACAAGGTGTCTGTTTATACTTTCTAACGACAGAGATTTCATGGCTTGAGGAGGAGACCCGACATCCCCTGAGACTAATTATCAGCTCAGGTGGGAAGCAGTGGGATTGAGTTGTGTTGGAAGTTAAACATGAATTTCTATTCCTTCTGGGTAGTCTGGGCCTCATTCCAATTAACAGGTGAACGAGTACATTTTACTGGAAAAAGATTTAATCATTTCAGTTTTTTTCACCCACTTTAAGGGTAGACTGAGTAAAAAATTCCAGGTATAACTGAGATAAATCTTTTGTGCTGCTTTTTTTCTCTGAAGGTTTCTGATTTTTTTTTTACCTAGCCTGATGTTACTTGCTTTTTGATCTAGGCTTTCCCTGAAGTTTGGTGACATTGGCAATCTAAAGGGACTTGTTATCAGGTAAGTCTATATAATAAAATCCTTATCAGATAGTAATATGTCAACATACATTGTTATGCAGTTGCTTGGGGAATTAAAGAGATTTTGTTTAAGCAAAAACAATGTGAAAGAAGCTCTTCTATAATTGAAACAGCTGCATTCAGTATGTCTGTCTGTCACCTGCCTTGTTTTATTAAGGCATTTTTTCTTCAACAATGACTTTTTTATTCATGAAAAGTTTGGGTCATCTCTTTTGTATAGAATCTGCTTGTGTCTGAGATTTTAGCTAAACCTTGCTAATTCACTGGAGACTGGGCATCAGACTGTGACCTACTTTATGTTTGCTTCTTGGTCATAGAAGCATTTCTTGATAAGTGACTTTGCATACACCTGGTGGGGTACAATACCAGTGTTGCATTCATATTTTTCCCAGTAATTAGACAAAATCCCCTCATATTCTTCTTGCTTTGTGGGAGAAACCAAGCTCCTTCAGCTGCCACAGAGAACAACCTCAAATCAGAGAATCCCAGGGTATTTGGGGTTGGAAAGAACACCTGGAACTCATCCAGCCAGAGCCCTGGCCCAGGCAGGGTCCCGTGGTGCAGTGACACAGGAACGTGTCCAGCTGGGGTTGGGATCTCTGCAGAGAGGGACACTCCAGGCCATCCCTGGGCAGCTGTTCCAGGGCTCTGCCATCCTCTGGAAAGTTGTCCCTCCCTTTCCAGACTCCATGGAAGGAGCAAGAGCTCATTCTGATATAAACTGATCATGCCAAAGTCTTATGAAGTTGTGCAGTTCGTGAATTTAACAGTTGCAATCCTCTGACTCGTTTTCTTACTCACCTCTGTTCCGACACGGCATTCCCAGGCTCCTGTTAACCACCAGCTACTACCAGCTGTCTGTGCAGAACTGGTTCAGCCTGCACAGGCTGCAGCTGCTCTACAACCACTCTGTGCAGGCCACGTTCAACGCCACGGGGATCCATGCGCCGGCCACCTACTCCTTCCACTGCGAGCATGTCAGCAGCCTGCAGAGATATGATGCTCTGCTCGTCCCCAGCTCCGCAAATGACCTCTCCCAGCTCTGGGAGGTCACTTTCATTGACTTCCAGGTGATGCCATGGGTTTCAACCAGATGGATCCATGGACAGGTTGGGGGGAGGTTTTGCCCTTCTGTGCCGAGGAAAGACTGTCACCTTCCATTTTACACTTGTGCCTTACATGTGATGGGATGGGACTACCTAAAAACAGAGGCCAGAGAAAATTAAGGGGATGAAAAGTGATTATATTTATTGAAGGGCCTTCAGGTACATTTCAGGCAGACAAAGCCCCCCAGGAGCTACACCCAAATATGGACATTAGGTCATGAGTTTTCTCAGCTTTTGTAAGTTTGGTCTATTGGGGGTTAATCTTCCATTTACATTTTCAGATAATGAAGACGTTTACCTCAAGTTTGCTGTCCCCCAACTCACTTTTGTTTACATTTCTCAGGGCCTGAGACAGTGAGGTGTCCTTGATTCCCAGGCCTAGAGGGGAACTGTTCTGTCTGACCAAAATGGGAAAGCACTGACACTGCATATGGAGTTTAGAGTTATACACGAAAGAATTGCAGGTTTACAAATAAATGAAAAATATAAAAGGTAAAATCCTAAGGCATCATATGGAGCAGGAAATAGAAACTAAGACTTTTCCTGTCCAAAGAAATTAAGGGCTGTTTTTTGTAGTTTTTCTGCTTGTGTTCCCTCTAGTGGCAAGTGAATTTTATTTGCTGTTGTTACATTGTTCTGAGCTGAGATCTCTCGGCGCGAATAACAGCACCACAACACAGGCATGGGATCCATCTCACTTTGCTTTTGATGCTGAGGAATTTTAACCTTGTGCCCTGATTATAGTTACCCCAGCCTGCCTCTAAAGCCACAGGATAATTCCCCTAACCCATCTTAAGTCTTTATTTTAGGATGAGATTAATAATCTTCTGAAAGTGCCAATTCTTCTGCATTTGACAACGAGGGAGCCTAAGATGGCAGGACTAGAGTGTCTTGCATTTAGAGATCTGAGTCAGAGGGCATGAGGAGCTGAAAAAGGAATGGGAAAAATTGACACCCTTTTGTTATGGTGAGAAAAATGTCCATGGACTAATTTAGTGGAGCAGTCTGCGTGCCAGAGTGCTAAAATCCATATTAGAACTGAAGCCATGAGTAAAAACTTGTTGATGTTTTCTCCAGCTGGTTGCAGCTTCCTGTAATTTAGCTGGTTTGCTGCCACATACCACCCATGTGGAACTGGTGGGAAAAATCTTGTCTTAGGGCAGGCACTTGAGAATATTTCCTGGTTTGTCATGGTGTGGTTTGTGCAGTCTGAAGCAGAGACTCTGGAGAGTCTCAGCTGGTGATGCTGGAGATGCACAGTTAACGTGAAAGGTGCCACAGTTGCAATTAAATATTGCTAGAACATCAAGAGCGAGCATGGAAAGTTTTGTTTGAAACAGAGCAGCAAATCCTTTTGGGCAGCAGAGTGGAGTTTAGAATACCTGGAAGTTACAGAAGTGACCTGGATAAACTCAGCATTAGCTCCAGCAATCAGTGGGAGAATCATGATGTTAAATCAGAAATTCTTACTGCCATCAGGAGCAAATCAGTGAAACACCAGTACTTTATTTAACATGATCCCTCTTGTTCTCTCTGTAGATTCAAGGTTTTAATGTTCAAGAAGGACATTTTGCCTACGCCAGAGACTGTGCATCCTTCTTCTCCCCAGCAATCCTGATGGGATTGGTGATGTCCCTGATTCTGCTGCTGGTCCTGGCCTATGCTCTGCACATGCTCATCCACCTGAAATCTCTTGACAGGCACTATGAATGCAAAGCTTCTCCTGCCTATTTTGCACAAATGAAGGACAGTGACATGGGGGATGAGAAGGAGCCACTGAGAAACAGTGGAAATGAGTCCTATGAACTCAGAAACCAACAGTTTGGTAAAATCTATATTTAGCAGTGTGTATCTGTCTCAGTGAAACAAGAGGTGTTTTCTTCTGCTGGCATTGTTGTATGTAGTCTGCAGATTTTTTTTTACCAGCTGATGAAAAGAAAAGTAGGTAACAGATTATTTAGCCAGTCATTCCCTGATAATCATCTCAAAGATGCCTTGGGAAAGGTGAGAAAAAAATTTCCATTGTAAGAGATATGCATGTTCTGGGACTTTACTGCTGTAACAAAAAAGCCAAAATGCATAGTTCTTCATCCAGATTACCAAATCTTAAAGAGAGAATCTCTAATGGACACTTTGAAATTAAATAAAGGTAAAAAACCCCACAAACCAAACTCTTTGTCTATTCTTTCAGAAGGCAAGATTTCCCCTCATTTTATATTTCCTCTGTGTCCTGACAAAACAGCATCAGTTTCTTTCTCAGGTTGTGTTTTCCTTTTATTTCCCAAGTTATATCCCTTCCTTTTTTTCCCCATAAACTCCTTTTCCTACTCTGGAATCTTCAGGGCCTCATAAGATGTGTTTTTATCCACTGCACAGATGAAATAGTGGCTGCAGGACAGCAGCATCCTGGAGCTTTCCTGTGTCTAAGCTGGAGGTTGATCCTGAGGATCTGATGGGAAAACATCAGACATCTGCTTGCAAAGGCTTACCCTCAACTCCCCGGCTCAGCTCTGTGCCAGGAGATGGATTATGAGCATTATATCCTGTAATTCCAGGTTAATTTCTTTTCTACCAAATCCCATCAGTCTCTCTCAGGACTTCTACCTGAATGGAGATTGCCAGGTAGAAAATATGTATAAATAGAGAGGTGGAAGCTGCCAGCAGTGAAAAGGGTGCTGTGATATGATTTTCACTGCTGCTTCTGAGAGTTTAGGATACTGCCATCCCACTCATGCTTTCCTCTGTTAGAGGCAAAATGTGGGAGCTCCAAATTAGCCATAATTTGTCCCTGATTTCTACCAAGTAAGAACACAGCAGTGTTGTTAGCACTGTAGTGCTTTTATGTTACAAATAATGGAGACTCCAGCATGATAGTACATCATTCAAAACCAGATTTACAAGCAAATGCCTTTTTATTTTAGATTACAGAATTAATTAGTTGTTTGTAACTTTGAAAATGGTACTGCAGTGATCTTTAAAGACCTTGAGAGAAGTCCACATATATCCTGTTTATTAGAACTAGATGTGGAATCCTATGAGATTAGTTCATATAGGAAGGCATTTCAGAGGGAAAAAAAATGTATATTTGACACATAACCAGGTGTAATAGACAAGCTTTTGAGGACTTGCCAAGGATGCCTGTGGCCAGTTGCTGCCAAACTTGTATCTGTTCCACAAAGGAAAAAGCATGAATGCCTGGGAACCTGAATGGGGCTGGCATGAGAAGGTGAGAATTAAACACTGCTCAGGGTGGGCCCCTATCCTGCACACAGAGGTGGCTGATGCTGGACAGAGCTCAGGGTGCCAGTGCCAAACAGGAGATGTTCCTTGGGGTCTGGAGAGCTGGCCTGTCCTGCATAGGGCTGAAGAAATAACCTGGCACTGCTCAGTGGCAGCCTGGCTGTCAAATTGACTGTGAGTCCCTGATGTGAAATCCTCACCTGGCTGAGCTGTGCTTCCCAAACCCGTGGTTCTTGAGGCACAGGGGAACCTCTTCCTCCCACAGGGGTGGGTAATTTCTCCTCCTGGCAGGTGTCTGATGGTGCTGCCAGGATAATTCTGACCTGATAATTTGTTTCCTTGCATGGTTTATATGGGCAAATCAACACTGTTGCTGTGAGAGGTTCTTCAAGACTGAGATTGTGAATAAGGGAATTTCCCTCTGGTCCCATCCCTCACTCCTCACACCCTTTTCCAACCCAGCTGTGTTCCCTTTGCTTTTGCTTGGTTTTCAGGGTGAATATCTGCAGGCTTAGTGCTTGAGATGTTCAGCACTGCAAATCTCCAGCATGTGCCAGTCCAGATTTTTTGGTGCAGAATTTCAAGACTGGTGTGTGTGTGTCCCTCCCAGCCCCTCCTGAACAAGAGACAATAAGTAGTACCTGATAACTTACAAGGAAAACTTCAGAAGTAAAAGAGAATGCAGATAAAAATTAAAAAAAAAAAATTCTTTCAGTTTTTCAGCTTTTTCTAAATCATGGCATGACTGGGATGTCCTGGGGAAAGTAGTACACATAGCAGTTATCTCTGCTGTGATTTTCTGTGTTGCAGATCTGCCTGGCAGTGGCAGGTAATCCTCCCCTCCTTGTGTCATCACAATTCTACTCAAATGACAGAAGGATTAGAAAGGATAAATGCACTAATTGATTTGGACAGGAAATGCATTGTTCGTCATAGGACTGGAAGGATAAGCCATATATTTGTGAAAAGCTAATGATGCTTTGGTAGAAAATGCACCAGAAGAAAAAAAATCATCTTAATTGCAGTTTCTGTCTCCTGGTGCTGTGTGTAAAAGCAAACACCCATGGCTGAAAACTGCAGAAATGTGTATTCTTACATTCCCAGTAAGCGGCGAGCCAAAAAGTCCTTATCAAATGCACGTCTTGGAACAACAGAAACATGCCACTGCCTTGGCCCTGATACAGGAAAATTCAAGTTAAAATAATTTGTGTGCTACAGAAATAATATGCAGTGGCACTAATAGGCTAATTTATAAAATTTATAAAAGCTTTATTTCACAGGCATAATTTCATTTCTGCATGAGAACACCTTAGGCTTTCCAGCGTGTATATGTTTACTCAAACAAAAACCTTACAAAATCTTTTCAAAACTGATTCATTGTTTCAAATTCAGGGTCCCATCCACTCCCACTCAGAGCTAAGAAGAAGAGTTTCACTTCTTTTTACTCAAAAAGGATAAATTTCACAGACTGTGGTAAGGCTGTATCGAATAAATAAATACAATTGTTCCTCATACATTTCATCTGAGTAGTTAAAATGTTGTATAATTGCCCCGATATCTGGCAATTTAACATTGGCAGGAAACTAGATTTTCAGGCAGCACAATAAGCACTGCTGTTTGAGCTGAAGTGGTGGAGTTTTGGCTTAGTATTAATTACAAATGCACAAGGAATAATCAGAACAATTGTCACTGTAAAGGCAGGGAGACAAACTAGCTGGCAAAGTAACACTGAGTTCCAGAGAGCCAGAAGAAATAGATTTATTTCTTTCCTTCAAGGTTTTTAAATGGTGGCATTTAACTCTCATCCTTAAGATACTGATTCTTGCCACAGCAGCTTTGCTATTTGTGTTGTTTTTCTTTTAAATCAAGGATTTCAAAAAAGCTGGGTGCAATCTCTCATTTCAGAAACCTTCCCCAGGAGCTCAGAAGGCATTTTCAGGGTGGATCTGTTCTTTACCATTATTGAACATCTCCTGAGGTGTTCTCCATCTCCAGTAAGCCTTGTGACATGGCATTTAACTGGTATGTGATAGGCCTGGAATCTGATTTAATGGTTCCTAAGTCACTCCTTAATTTGTTTGCTGTAACAATACAGTAAATCAATACAATATTTGATTACAGGGCAAATCCTGTACAAAATCAGAAGAAAGTGTTTAATCATATATATATATTTGCACTTTGTCCCTTCAACCTGATAACGTGTCATCAATCATAAATTGCAACTTATTTCTCCTGAGGCAGTAGTGCAAACTTACTCATGCTTCACATTATGTTTGAAGCTTAACAGAGACTTTCAGTTCCTGCAAATTTTGGAACAGCCTTCCTGAACATTTTGCAGCTACCTCTGAGTGCTTTTTCTGGTATATCAGTGTGCTCACTGTTGGGTGCCTAAATACCTGAATTGGTTATTGCAAATAATTGCCTGGCCTATTTGTAGGTAAATCCTGCTGCTTGGGAATACTTAGGATGGAAGCTGGAAAAGGAGGTTTTCCAAGTAAATGAAGCAACACTTTTTGTTTGGCTCCATGATGTCCTTTACATCATTGAGCAGCCTCTCAGGTGTCCTGGAGCCAGTTTACAGATTTTCTGTCATTTCTATATGTCTGCAGTGGAAAGAATTCATTATCAGTCTTCCCTCATTAAAAAAACCCCACCATAAACCTCCAAAAAAACCCCTCCCAAACCAAAACCACACACACACAAAAACAAATCAGTTTTCAGCTCTGGACATGATATTCCATTGTTTTCTTCAAGCTAAATCTTTCCAGTGAAAAAGGAATTTGCAGCATTTTGTCTTTTCAACAATGAGCAGGTTTTTCACTCCCAGCTGCAGTTTTCTGTCACAAAAATATCATCAAGGCTCTTCAAGAGACTGAAAAGCTCTGTTCCAGTTATACCCATAACTGCACAGATGTGAAGCCTGAGAGAAAGGGACAGTTTTAACTTCACTTGAAAAAACCCACATTCAACCACTCTGCTAACATGGCCTGTGAAATGGAGTGTGGGATTGTGACAAATCCTGCCCCTAATCAGCAAAATTAATTTGGTGGAAATCCTTAAACCTGTTCCCAAATAAGCATATCCTCAGTATTAATGTTCTTCCTTTTAGGATCTGTTTCAATTGGCTTGAGGTGACTTTGCTCCTTCTGCAACACAAGGAAGAATCTTAAATCCCTTTTGTATCGGGGCTGTTGCCTGTGGTGTTACCTAGGAATTTTTAAGGGTTGAAATGGTTTGCATAAACACAGTAAAACTCATGGTCTGCAACAGTCCCTTGTGATTGTTGTCCCCAGGATATGCCATGCAACCCTGGAATTTTGCAAAACTCTGCAGAGAAAATCAAAATATAATCTTGCTGCATCATTGGGAAGATTAATGGGTCACCAGCAGAGGGCAAATAATAGTGTAAACCTCTCCAAAGGCAGATTCTTCATGTCATTAAAGTGATCAGGAAATCTTCAGTTCTTCTGCAAATCTGCTTAGTGAATTACATAAATCCCTGGTAGCAATTTGTGTGGAAGTAGCTGGAGCATCATTCTCCAGTAATGCCTGAATGTGTTTGGTTCTGTTCCTTTGGCTAACTGCTAGGAAGACATTTCTAGGCCATGTTATATTTTCTTTTCATTGTTCTTTGTTCTACAGAACTAATTTTAGGGGGGACTCTCACTTTATGTGCAAGCCATGCAGGGTCTGGACTTGACACTGGGACCTTACTAATGCCTCTTTTTCCTTTCCAGACTCTGAAGTAAGTAAATGTTTGTAATTATTAGAGGTTGTTTGGGGTTTTTTTTGGTGGTCCTTTTACTATTCTAATAATGTCCGAGTTACTCTGAATTAGTAAAATCTCACTGCTTCCAGGACACTACAAAGAATGGCTGGGAATTTTGAAGGAAATGCAGGGAATAATTGAAAGGTCAATTATGGAGAATGAAACCCCCCATAAGCAGAACATACCCAGTCTTATAGAGAAGCTTTGCAAGGAGTTTGTGATTAACTCCTTGGTCTGCTGAATCAGGTCCTCAGCTGGTGTGTAAACCATTTTAGATGCTGTATGTGCTACTTTGCCTTATTTATTCCTACCACTTCTGACCACATTTAAAATACAGGACTCTGACTTGGGAAGCCAGTGGGGATCTCTCCAGTGGGCTTTGGAGTTGGCATTGGTGGGTCAGAGCAGAGCTCTGTGTCCCCCCTCCCAGTGGGGAATGTCAGGGGGATCTGGGATCAGGAGGAGCTGTGGTGATCCCAGCACTCTGTGCCATATGTGGCACCTTCCAGGGGTCCCTCCAGCAGGAAGAGGAGCTCCTGACCCCATGTTTTCTGGGAAGCTTCGTTTTGGTTCTCTCTGCCCATCTTACCCCTGTCTTTGCTGTCTCAGCTTGGTTTCCTGCACTGTGATCGTCCCCTCTGACTGTCACTCAGGAAGATTGACACCTGCCCTAATTACTCCAGGAGCATCCTGCTTGTGGCCTTGTCCCCCCGTGCCTCTCCTGCCACACAGAGCTGGTGACTCCCCTCCCTCTGCTGGTTTCTGTTTGTGCCCTTGTCACACGGCTTCTGCCTGCCCTTCTGCACGGCTGCTCACCAGTTACACACCAGTGTCTGCTTTGGGGCACCACCTGCCAGGACAGCAAGGAATCCTCCCCCACCTCCCTTCTGCTGTCTTCCTCCCTCCTTTTCCTCCCAACCTCTTTCGAACTCTGAGTGGTTTTATCGTTGACAAGCCTGAGAGGCGATGCTGCCTCCCCTCCTGCAGATTTATTCCTTGGGGTCTGTGCTTCCCCTCCTCGCTCCTTGTGGCTGTCAGATGTGATTTCCCGTGGTCCTGCACACGGGTGAAGTGAAGCAGAGGGGCAGCCTCCAGCCTCAGGCACTTCTTCCTTTTCCAGGAGAGGGTCAGGTCACGGCTGGCTGTGATGAGCCTTGCCAGTCTGGGGAAGGCAATATTTTTAATAAGGAAATGCAGCTGCTTGGTGGGGGAAAGCAACCCTCCTACAGTCCTAACTTGATCCCAATTAAAGATGTGGAAATTTTTTTTTCCTCCTTACATCCTGAAAGCCTCATAGCAGATGACTGTGTCTTGCTGGAGAAGAGATTAAAGGAGGCTGTTTTATGGCAGAAAGAGTCTCTGGAGTGTGGCAGTGGAAACTACCTACTGCCTGGGGAGGGCTGACCACATGAGGAGAACTTTAAATACACCAAAACCATGTACAACAGAAAACTGAGCAGGAGGAGAAAACATGTGAGAATAAGAAATTTTATTCAAAGATGCAAAAACAGCCAAACGTGGTATTTCCTCAGATAAACCCTTTAATCTAAAGAGATGGAGTCACTTTGCAGGGTTATATCTCTCAGACAAGCCAGCTGGATTTATTTGTGCCATACACGTGTGTGGTTCAGAATGGGACAAGAAAGTCCTGGAGTGCAGAGGTATGGGGCTGCTCTGCCTGGTCTCACCTGCAGGAACTGGGATCCTCCAGCTGTCCTGGGTTCAGCTCCTCTTGGATGGGCCAGGTTGAGCTCATGTGCAGCACAGGGACACAGTGCTCTCCTCTTTTCCCCTGATGGGAGCTGTCTCCAAGGGCTCTGGAGCAGGAGAGGGGGGATCTGTAGCTCTGCAAGTGGGGATGCACCACCTGGAAGGGGCCTTTTGCTCCCCTGTCTGCCCCTGGGTCTGGTTCTCTGTGCAGTGACCTCCTCGTTATGCTTGGGCAGCTGAAGGACATGGTTCCCCCAGACTAAGGAGATTCTGCTGGTGAGTTTTACTAATACAACTGCAAATATCTGGATTGGGTCTTGTGCCAGATTCCAAGAGGCTCCATGGTGAAAGCTCTCTCTGGCAGATGGCAGCTGCCCAAATCACGGACTCACAGAATCCCTGAGGTTGGGAAATCCCTCCCAGACCACTGAGTCCCAGCTGTTCCTGATCCCTACCTTGTCCCCATCCCAGAGCACTGAGTGCCATGTCCAGGAATTCCTTGGAGACCTCCAGGGATGGGAACTCTGCTACTGGAAGAAAAGCCCCATGAGTGGTTGTCTCACAGACTGATTCACCATCCCTGCAAACCCATACCCCTGCACTTTCCCCCTGTTGCCAGGTCCTGAGCATGCCCAGCAAAGTGCTCTGGGGCCCAGCCTACCTGCAGAGACACCTTCTCTGAGCTCTGTGAATGACCCAGAAACCTTAGGATCTGCCAAGTCACATTCCTGCAGGATGCTGTGCAAGAAAACCATTATTTGTTACACAGAGCTTTATTCACAAACTGCTCTTGAAACAACCTGCAGGATTCCATTACCAGCAGCATCTGTCAACCCAGACAATGACTCCTGACACTCTTCCTGGAGTACCAGAGGTGCTGAATAGTTCAGGAGTCCTCAGCTCTGGGTTCTGGTGCCAGAACAGGTGACTCTGTGCCACCTGCATGTGCTGTGTGTGAGGACAGGAACAGCCAGGTGTCCTCCAGGGATGTGGGAACAGGAGGGAGAAGACAGACAGAATGGGAAGACAGACCTTGGCAGTGGCCAATCTAGACCATCTCTCAAGAGAGTGATCAGAAGGAGGCCCCAGGAGATGTTGCTGCATTTTCCACCTTAGAGCAGTGTGAAGACTGGATCCCTCCTTCAGGTCTGTGTGTGACATCAACCTGTTTTGCTCTGTGTGATGTTTTCTGGAGAATTCTGAAAATTTCAGGTCTAATTCTACTCGTGGTTGGTGGGAAGCAAGCAGTGCATTTAGCAGGAGGTGGATTATCCCAGGACTAATTAATATAATATTATTTTGCAGCTATGGACCAGCCTTGCCCTTGCTGACACAAGGAGCTGGAACTCAGACATGGCATCAGGATCACCTGCCATATTTAGCATAAAGTTCCCTCTCTGTGTCTTAATTATATTCCCCTGTGATTTTTTCCAGGACTCCAGGTAAGATAGAGGAGAGAATGGCTGGTTAAAGTTTCCCTGACTGACCCTGCAACCACCACCCAGCTCTGCAGAGTGAAGAGAGCCCCAGAATTAAGCAGGTATCTCTCCCCAGGGTGCACTAATCTTAGCATCTCTTGTCAAAGTCTCATTTGAATTTCTTTATTATTGTGAAATACTGTGGAGTACAGCAATTCCACACAGGATTTATGGAAAACTGAGTGCACAGAATCTCTTTCCAGAAGGTGGATGCACTGAAATTTTGAGCTAGTTTTGTCCTCATCAGGAAGCCAAGAACTCTGGCAAACTGCAGGCATCTGCCAGATAACTTTTTTCATTTGGTCCAGTGAGAAACTGGAACAAAAATTAATAAAATCTAAATGATTAAATAATTTTTAATTTGACCTCTTTAGGCAGCTGAGAAGTCTCATGCTACCTCTACATCAAAGCAAATAAAAAACTGTGTGTTCTTTTGACAAACTGGAGCTCCTGTTGGAAGCAGCCTACTTGGAATTAAAACACTGCAGCATCAGTGGTAAAAGAACACTGAAAATCAAGAGTTTCATTTGTTTCTTCTCTTTCTGCTCCCTTTTAGATACAAATCACTGTTCCTTAAATTTCTCAAGAGGTCACTAATTAACACCTCACTGCCCAGACGATTTTGGTGATTGTTGATCTCAGGGTAAACTTGAACATCAGAAGATTGATTTTTCTGGTTAATTCATGGACTTTTCTTGAATTTTAATTAACCAGAGTTAGGTCTCCAGGGGCAAACTTGTTTGCATGGGCTTAATAAAACCAAAGTAACTGAGTTTGTGCAGTCCTCTGAATGAAACAAGTTTGCCTTACAGCATGTTTAATTTTTAGTTACATTATTTTTTAGTTATACTGATTTTTACATAGGTAACTTTTCCTTTATCTAAATAAATCTGGTTTAAATAATGATGTGCCAGTTCTGTGGAGCAACACTTTGTTTTAGAGATGAGCAGGTTCAACTGCAGATGTAAAGATGTGAGGTCAAACTTTGTGTCAAGGCCATTTTCAGTTAATCCAACTTCCTCGATACCACAAGCTGCAGAGATTTTATATTTTTATTGTGAGTTCAGGGAGAACTTTGCTCTTCAAGGCAGCTTCTGTTTGGACCAGATCAAACAGAAAGTTGGTGCAGACTTTTTTTTAACCAGCTCCAAGGTCTAAGCAGCTGAATCATCTTCAATTAGAGAAAAAGTACCAACAGTTGCACAATTGGGTCATCTAAAACTACGATTTCTTAGTAATTCATATTACTTCTTTTTAAATTATTATTTATTTTAGGATTAGATACAGAAGGGATTTATCAGCAATAAAGAGGGATGTAAGGCTATTTTCACAGCACGTGAATAGATGGGGAGCAGATGCTCTTTCCTGCATGGCAGGACTTTCCCTGTATCTCATGACATGCAGGTCAAAATTGACTGCAGATACCTGAAACACCTGGATTCAGGGGGTTTTTGGTTAAAACCTGCAGGACATGTGAATTCAGCATGACAAGGAGCTTGTTTAAAATACATCCCAGCTGCTGCATGATTAAACCCCTATGACTGTCAGACTGTCTTTTGCTTCCACTTTGCAAATACAATTATTCCTGGAGTGCCAGCAGGACCTGTGGTATGCTTAAAACACAGCAGGAATGTTGTTCACCCCTCACACCCCTGTGTTCCTGGAAGAAAGCTTCAGCCTCTCCCAGGTTATTCACAGCATTTTCCCCCTTTAAAACAGGCTTCCTTTGCAGAATATGGATTTTTCATGTGGTCCCTGTTGGAAAGCCAGGCCAGTAGTCCTTGCATGGAGGGCAGTGGTTTTGGGCTTTGAATGATCTGCTGGAAATCCACAGAGAGCTGTTTGTCCCCTGGTGCCAGAGGATGGGGCCAGGCTCTGTTAGTGGTGCCAGTGCCAGGATGAGCAGCAATGGCCATCAAATAAAGCACAGCAAGTTCCACCCCAGCAGGAGGAAGAGCTTCTCTCCATGGAGGGGCAGAGCCCTGGAACAGCTGCCCAGGGAGGGCCTGGAGTGTCCCACTCTGGAGAGATCCCAACCCCAGCTGGACACGTTCCTGTGTCACTGCTCCAGGGGCCCCTGCCTGGGCAGGAGTTGGCCTGGGTGAGCTCCAGACATCCCTTCCAACCTCTAAATATCCTGGGATTCTGTAATATTACCTCTTATATTCTTATATTTAAAAATACTTATATGGGGAAAAATAGTTTTGGTTTTATGAAAGTTTTACAAGGGTAAAAATTGTTCCTTCACTATGACAACACTTCTGTGCGCAGATTGTTGCTTTGTGCCTGTGGGTGCTAGGGAAAAGAGGAAGGGAAGATGTGAAATGGGGATACAAGAAGGGAGGAGTCTTATGGACAATGCTATTTGCTTCATCTGAAAAGGAACAAACAAGAAACTCATAAAAATAAAGTTTATTTCTATGAATTCCTTACCATGATAAATAGAAATTTTTGATGGTATTTTTTGACTGGGAATGGTCAAATAAACCCTCAGACTGCTAGCAGACTGCTAGCTTGATAGAAGATCACAGAATTGTTCTCACTCTGTCATGTCCCTTTTACCTGTCCCAGAACACAGTGGGAACTGAGGGACTGATGAGATGGTGTGAGGGTGGGTGTTGAGGGAAGAGGGTTTGGCTCCCTGCAGTGGAAATTGGTGTTTAGAGGAGCAGAGACCCTCCAGCTTTGGGACAGGGGCCTCAGGTGGGGCTGGTGGTAACACAGAATCCCCACAAAATCCCCACAAAATCACCACAGAATCACCACAGAATCACCGAATGGTTTGGATTAGAAGGGGCCATAAAGGTTTTCCTATTATTCATTCAGCATATGCAGTCTTTATAGTTATACTCTGCTCTTACCTTTTAGTTTATTACTGCCCCAGTCTTTCTGTCATCTGCCAAGTTCAGCACTAACAATTTTAAATATTTACCCTGGATCATTCACAGAACGTTGTATGGTTAATCCATACTCAATAACTAATTTCTATAATTGCACTAAAAACCCATCTTGTTTTTTGATTTTCTGTTTACAAGGACACTTAGAAATCTGCCACTTAATGTATGCCATGTGTGGGTTATTTTATTTTCTTTTTGTTTTTTATTAGAGTGCTCTGTGTCATGTAAAAGAGCTTGTATATCATTGCATTGTTAGATTGACTGAAATGTTTTTCATAACTACTTGACAGTTAAAATTTTCCTTTGACCCAAAGACTTTGTGAACTTATGATTAATTTAATAGAGAGCTTAGGTTCAGGAAAATTTTAAAATTCTGAAAAGAATAAATAAGTTTTTTCAGACTGGAACATTGAAAGTTTGTGTCTAGCAATACTCTGTTAACAAAATGCTATTCAAAAGAAATCAATGATTTCCTAAATCATAAAGACATTTCTGGTACTGTATTTAATAAGCTGAGATGCAAAATCATTCATTTTTTTAAATTTTGTTTTTTAAGAAGAATGCTACTTCGTACACTTCTGCCTTGCAGAATTTACTTCTCAGCCCTCCCAGTGTTATATGGGGCATAAGGCTGGTGATTGATATGTAGGAACTTAGAGAATTATGATAAAATAATGTCCCATATTACCAGTCAGGCAAAGCTATAGGACTTAGTTGGAACAAGTCCTGAATAAATGAAAGATTTAGAAAAAACATGACATTGTTAGTGGGAGTCAAGGTAAAAACAGAGGATATGATGGACTACCCAGTCAGACCATCATTGTGGACTAATTAAGAATCACTTGTCAAATGATTATTTAAAAGTGACTAATTTCTGTCCCTCACTGCCTCTGCCAATTCTGGTGTGAGGCCATCAGATTTTAAGCAGAATAGAATAGAATAGAATAGAATAGAATGGAATGGAATGGAATAGAATAGAATAGAATAGAATAGAATAGAATAGAATAGAATAGAATAGAATAGAATAGAATAGAATAGAATAGAATAGAATAGAATAGAATAGAATAGAATGGAATGGAATGGAATAGAATGGAATAGAATGGAATAGAATGGAATAGAATGGAATAGAATATCCTGAGCTGGGACAAACCCACCAGGATCATTGAGTCCAGCCCCTGTCCCTTTACAGACATCCCCACAATCCCCCCTGTGCATCCCTGGGAGCGGTGTCCAAACACTCCTGGAGCTCTGGCAGCCTCGGGGGCTGTGCCCATTCCCTGGGGAGCCTGGGCAATGCCAGCACCCTCTGGGGGGAGAACCTTTCCCTGAAATCCAGCCTGACCCTGCCCTGACACAGCTCCAGCTGTTCCCTGGGTGCTGTCCCTGTCACAGGGAGCAGAGATCAGAGCAGCCCCTGCACTGGCCCTCGGGGGAGAAGCCGTACAACACCACGAGGTTTACACCCTTTTGCTGCTGTGGCAGTGCTGTTATTTAGCCCGAAAGCCGTTCTTCCTCCCCAGGGTTTACCCACTGGTGTATTTTTAGAGATCAATCACGCTCCCTCACTTTGATATGCTAAGCAAGCCTTTACCATATCCTCTGTGAGGGCCCTGGCTCCTCCCCACTTGTCCCAGCAGTCCAGCCAGCTCCACTTCCAGCCTCAGCTCCTCTTTGAACACAGATGGCTCAGCAGCAAAGACTGTTCCAGATGAGGGTTCATCCCTGTTTAATGAAAGGGCATTAATGGCTTACCTGTCTCCTGGACACCTTGCCTAATAAACCAGAGGATGCATTTCCCTGGCTTTGATGGTGAGGAGGGTCTGATATGCTCATCAGTGCAACAGGCACACACACCTGAGCAAGCGACCCCCATCTGGTGTTTGCTTGGCCCCAGCCAGGCATCACCACTCTGGCTGCACAATTTTATTGAACATTTTGGTGTGGAATGTGCAAATCACTGTGGCAATGCTGGCATTCTGGAAGCCTGCGGAGTCTCCTGAACACCACAGGTTGTGCTTGTGGGCTTTAGTCTGTGCTTGTTGCTGCCAGTGGGAGTGTGAGGGAGGCCACACCATCCACATAACTGGTGGCATTTGGGATGGAAAATAAGGACTAGAGAGACTTTTGAGGATAAAAGGGGGAGGAACACCTGTATCTAACCAGGATGAGCAGAGAACATGAGGAGCTGGCAGCTGCAGGGGCCAGAATATGCAGATGAGGTTGCCCAAATAATTGTTTGGGGGCGTAATTCAGGTCCTGTGGGAAGTGGAGAAATTTTTCCAGTGCTTGGGACTGGATGTGACTATCCCTTTGACAAAAATTGTGTGCTGAAGAAAGATGTGAAGTTTCAAGCACTGAGAGCTGTAAGGCACTCAAAGGTGACAGGATGCAGAGGAGAACTTGAAGAGAGAAATTCTGGAGATTTAAACCCAAGCTGCTGCCCAGTGCAGAGCTCCCATCCCTTCAAAGGTTAAGTCCTTGCAAGGAAAGGGTTGAGATCTGGTTGGATGAACTTGCCCTTCATGGAGAAATGAATGGAAAGCAAAGTTTAATGACGAATTGAACAGAGTCTGCAATAATTTTAAGTCCAAATGAGTGGATAATATCAGTATTGATTAAACCAGGGTGGTGGTAGGCTTGGCAGAAATAAGGCCTCTGTCCTTAAGCTATAGAAACCAAAAATGAGAAGAAAATGAGTAGGACAAGTCCAAGGGCAGAATTTTATATGGTGCATTTAAGGATTAAGTAGATGTGGCCACAGGCGGAACCATTTAGTGTGAGAACCTAGGGAAGGTGACAAAGCACAGCACAGTGGCCAAGGCAGGAGGAGAAGGGTGAATGTCACCATGTTTGAACAACACAGAAGTGCTGAAATCTGAATCAGCAGGGATTCTTATTTACACTGGAAAGATTGTCATTCTTATTTTTCCCTAGAAGAGTCTCTTTCCTTTTTTTCTTTTTTCCTTTTTTCCTTTTTTCCTTTTTTCCTGTTCTCCTGTTCTCCTGTTTTCCTTTCTTCCTTTTTTTCTTTTTTTCCCTTTTTCCTTTTTTCTTTTTTCCTTCCTCCTTTTCTCCTTTTTTTTCCCCTTTCTTCTCCCTCTTCCTCTTCCCCTTCTCCCCTTTCCTTCTTTCCCCCTTTCCCCTTTTTTCCTTTTCTGTTTTCTCTTTTCCCCTTTTCCTCATGTACATCCATGCCCAAAGAAATTTCAGAAATTTCTAAGGGACAGATGTAATTTCACAGAAACATAAACTCAGAGCTTAAATCACTATATTCACCATCAGTTGCACCAGTTTCAAACTCTGGTTGCACCTTTGTGTCAAGGAGTTGTACCAGCACATTTAAAGCCTGAGGGCTCTATGAGAGGAGAATATTTGGCAGAAATATACTTAATTCAACATGCAAACTCAGTATCATATTTTTCACTTCACTCTTGAATACCCTGAATTCTTTACCTGGATCCAGTCAGAGGTGTGGTTTGCTTGCTTGTTTTTGTCTGTGTTATTTGTGCATCTGATGAGGGAAAACTTTAGGCAGATTCATCAGGAGATACACATTTTTATGTCTTTTCCCTAGTGACAGCAGTGCATTGATAAAACCATAAATATTTTCCAGTTCTGTGTCCTAGTACTACCACATCAACAGAAGTATTTGCTTTATGTTCTATTAGAGAGAAAGAAGCTATTGTTATATGCATGTAGGGAAGCAAAAAAAAAAAAAAGAGAAGATTTTCTTATAATTAGTATTTTTCTCAAACTAAGAATTCTGGATC
>WEIU01024167.1:420598-437681 GCA_013389925.1 Aegithalos caudatus
TGGGAACTGCTCTGTTCATCAGGAGCAGAGCGTCCACAGTTGTTTGGCCATTGGCACCAATAGTCCCGGCTCGTCCAGCACTGGGTCCAGTGTTTGAGTCATTAATCAGAGTCAGTCTCTCACATTCACTTTCACACAGGTTGTCTCAGTTATTTTTTCCCCATGGTCATGATTCCAGCATTCCAACTTGTTTCTTGTCCGCTGAGACACCTGTAAATTTAAGGCACTTTCATTCTGCACATCAGAAAATGAGACACAATCAGTCCAAACTGCTGCATGTTCCCACAGCTGACCACCCCTTCTGGCCCCCCTCACTGCCTTCCTTTCTGTGGGAAGGGAACCTGTGCCCTCATGCAGGGCCAAAGTTCCTGAAGAAATCTCAACCACCTTGATTCAGACATCTGGTCCTGTATGCTGTTGCAGATGGGGAGGTGATGCACCCAAAACACACAGGCTGCGGAGCTGGTGATCCAGTCCTCACACTGTGCCTGTGGCATCTTCTGCAGCAGCAAAGCAGAAAAGAATTGATGGTGAAAGCTGAAAGTGTAATAATAATGGAGCTTGGTTGTCACGTATAAAACAAGAGACAAACACAGACTAATGAGAACCAGAGTGGCCTGAGAGGAAGGGAGAAACAATGCCTGTACTATGGGGGGAAACATGAGAAAGGCAAATAAACTGCCAGCTGCAGGAGTTTATTGCAAGGGAAAAAAAAACCCAAACCAAACCGTTTTGCAAACAATGACAGAAAAAGACTGGAAGTATGTGCCAAGTGGAGAGTGACAGTGACATCTCTTTGGACAATATGGTTTTCACTGCTTCCCACTGAGTTGGAGCTGGGGGAGCAAAGCCAAGAGCTGGCTTGCCCAGCCTAAAGTTTGCATGGAAGCATGCTCAAGCAGGCACGCTCCACACCTGACAGTGGCTTGGCTGACAGCTTAGTGGGGTTTAAAACCAGAATTACCCTGGGTAAGTTCTCCACACTGCAGAAGAGCAGCTTCTGTGTCCAGCAGTGCACCATAGGTGGCCAAGAATGAGGCATGTTGGTGTGGCTGAGTGATGGGGGCTTCAAAACCTCTTCTCAATAGAAACCATTGCCTCTACCTTCATCAGAGAGCTGGGATTAGGGAACAGTCAGGAATTGTCAGTTACAGGTGGAGTCCTGATGTTCATGGACAGAGCTGCTTGTGCCACAGCGGGAGAGGGAGGTGCAGGGGCACAGGACAAAGGAGGGTGATAATTTCAGGTGACTGGCAGTTGGAGAGGCAGACACCATGAGTATTAAGAGCCAGTGTGTGATGGTCAGAGTGTGCAAATCCCGTGCTCTTAAGGACAAAAAAACCCCTTTGTATACTTTTCCCACATGGTCCCTTTTTCCAGATCAGAACACTTTTGCAATATTAAGGGAGTTTATTGTGTCTTTATTGATGAAAGCTCAATCAAGTCTTTATTTCTTTCCCCAGTCTTATCATGTTTTGCCAGTTTCCTTGCATATCTGCTTTTCATTTATCTGAAAAGTATCCCCGGAGCTGAATTCTTCCTTATGACACAGGCATGGCACCAGGTGGGCTGGCTCCTTCCTCCCTCCCTCTGTCCCCGCCCCGTTTTCTGCTCAGAGCTGCAGTTTTCATGGTGTCCCTTGTCAAATGTATTTCTTAAGAATCGTTCTTTGTCCAAAAGCTGTTGCCAGAAGGGTGCAGCGTCCAAGCTCTTTCTGTGATGTGTCCTCAAAGGACACTGCTCTGAGCTGCTCTGGTCACTCTCTGCTTTCATCTTCTGCACTGTCAAATCGTTTTCACCCGTGATGGCCTTTGTCCATCAAACGTGCTCTCCCTGTAAATACCCTCAGGCAGGAAACCCATTAGCAAATGGACTCCATGACCTTCTCCAGAAAGCACTGAAGTTACAGCTGTGTGTAGCGTGCAGAAATGAGGGAAGGTTTATCTGCTCTGCTTTGTTGTAAGATTCTTAATTTTTTTTTTCCTGCAGTAGTAGAAGCTTTCTTTATACCTGGAGGGAGAAATCATCTCCCCATGTTGCTTTCTTCACCTGGTTATTGCCTTTTAATTTAGTACCTGCTAACAAGATGAAATCTATATTTCAAGGACCAAGTACTGACAGAAAATGCTTCTTCAGGCCTCCTGCTGGAGTGAGATCTCACACCGAGGAGGTGGAGAGACATCCTTTGTTTGGGAAAAAAGAAAAACAGGCCCTGAGGGAGCTCCTTTCCATTGCAGCTGGTGGAAACAAGGTGCAGACCAGGTGTGGGGCTGGTCAGGAGCCAGGCAGTGCTGCAGTGAGGGCAGATGCAGAAGTGCAGACCTTGGAATTATCCCACCAAACTGTGTGGGACACAGGACCCAGCGTAGTGTGGGGGGAAAAGCCACTTGACAGAGAAGCCACAGACAGCCAAAGCCACATTTGCAAATCATCCATAAGGAAAAGGGTAAGAAACAGTCTTCAGGAAAGGTCCTAGCTGGAAAAAGTTTTGGAGTTTTGAATGGAAAAGTTTTGTCTCCTGCTGTTCAAACACAATGGGGGAAGGGAAATGGGGCTTTGCACATTCACTGCAGAAAAATAGGAGTGCATCAGGCAAGTATCTCATTTCTTCATCAATTACTACTTTTAATGGAAACAGCATGTCTGTCCCTAAATTTTGGCTAACTGCTAGAATTGCACAGGGTGACAGTGCTGTGGGATCACTTCACAGAGCCAACCTCCCCCTGCTGCTGCAGAGGGATGCTCTCCTCATGCTCTGTGCTTATGCACAGAGAAGACAGAAACTAATTTTGTTAACAGTCTCTCCCCACTGCTGTCCTTCCTCGGGAATCAGACCAGGTTGCTCCCCTGGCTGAAGGATCCCCTGGCTGCTGTGGTTTCTTTCTCACTGTCATAGCACTGACCTGGCTCTTCCCTGCTCCCAGCCCAGGGTGTGTCTGTAAAAGTTGGTAGAATTAGAACTTTTAACAAGTGGTGGTTTTATTATAATACCCTCCTCTCCTTTCCCTTTATACTGTAGGAACTGCTGAAATACCAGCACAGCACGTCACATTTTCAAAACAGAAAACCTGCAATTTAAACTGTGATGAGCAGATTGTTCTGCTGCCTGTTAATAGATTTCTGAGTTGCAAAATACTTGCAAAAGCCTGTTGACGGGACACACGTGTTTATTAGGAATGACAGTGATACCTAGTAGGTTAATCTTTGCAGGAACAACAGGTTATCTCCAGAAGCAGCAAAATCCCCCTAAAATGACACCGGTGGAGCAGCAGAGGGCATCCACAGCCTGCGTTTGAAGGCTGCAATGAGGGGAGTGTTCGCTGGCAGCGCTCAGCAGGACAATGCTGCCTTAACCAGTGAGTGGAAACCCTCAGAGTGTCCTGTAACCCCAGCAAAGACAGCGCCGAGAGGCATTTCTTGCCGCAGCATCTTTGGAAATAAATGGTAAACGAGGCACACCATGTCCTGGCACCGGAACAGAGTGGGCAATGTGTAAAGGCAGTGATAAACAGGGCAGGTCACTCTGCTGTGCCTGCCTCTCCAGCTGAAGCCCAGGGGTTTGCACTGGATTAAACAAAGCCATGTGCTGTTTACAATGTGGTTTGAGTTTGTGCTTGCAGAGGTTTGCAGTGCCCCTGTGGAACAATAGCTCACTGAGCTGAGCAAATGGGGAACAGCCCGTGAACAATGAACAAACAGCAAGAGGGAGCTGGGTTGTTTTAATTCTCATCCAAAATCCGAGGCAATGGGTTTCTTGAAGGAAAATAAAAAGCTTATGAAGCTGCCGGTACATTGTCACCATTCAGCATCCTGGAAATTAGATTCAGATTTTTGGGAAGGTTCTTGGACCAGTGGATGGAGCAACACTGGATGGTGCCAACCTTCCCTCACTCTGTGGCCTTTGCTGTTTCCTTTAAAGGATTTTGTCACAAATGGAGGTTTCTAAGATGGCTGCAGCCAGACACATTTAGAAATCTGCCCTGCATGTCTAGCTCTGAGCAGGGAGTCTGGGGAACGCAGAAACAAAGAGCTGTGAACACTTTTTCTTGCATTTCACATCCTCTAAATTAGGATAAAACCAGACCATTTCAGCATCCCTTGTTCCCCTTGGGTGAATAACAGTGCTCCTGCAGCCTGAGGGCAAGGTTTTTTTCATCAATACAGAGATGAAGAACCTCGGCTTGCACGGGAAAGGCAGTGAAATTCTTCAAGAAGTGAAAGTGGTGACCATGACCCTTTGTTGTGATAGATTTACCTACTCCTAGGGCTATGAGGCAGTTTCTTCTTTGCTTTTCTCTCCCCTGCGTTTCAGAGTGCAGAGAAAGAGGAGGATTTCTAGAATATTGACCCCAGTGTAAAAATATACAAGTTTTAAATCTTTTGTTTTAGAGACGTTTTCTTTAAAAGAGAGAAAGGGATCATTTAGAGATAATTTCCTCTGATTCTACATCCCCCAGAAACTGATAGTTTAACTACAAGGGTGATGCTCAGTGAGGAAAAGCAAATGAAGACAAAACCACATATGCCAGTGAAATAAATGGTGCTTGAAATGCGAACTAAATGTCTTCACAGTTCAAAGGATCTTGCAGAGGCACAGGCACTACCCTTACATTTCCTGCTCCAGGATCTCATTTGTCACCAGCTCCATTTCTAGGCAGGCTGGGGGCTGCTTTCTCAGGAGCTCTGGGTGCCTGGGGAGCAGAGGCTGAGAGGTGTGGGAACCTCAGCTGTCCTGGTGTGCATTTGCTGCCTGGCTTTCTCACTCCTCCTGGCAAGCACAGACCACAGCCCCAGCAGCATCCTTGTCCTGGGGCTGCCACAGGTGTCACAGTGATGCCTTGGAGTGGCTACCTACAACAGAGGCTAGACAGAGTTAAAAGAATAAAGTGTGTATTTGTTAAAGGCCTTCAATAGATATACCTTGGGCAGTGCAAAAGTCTCCAAGGGGTTACACCCAAGATGGATGATGGTCACGAGTTTTTCACACAATTATAAGTTTGGTCCATTTACATATCAGGGCTTAATTCTCCAATTGCAACTTCAGGTAGTGAAGTAATTTACCCCCAGTTTCCTCTCCCCCAGTTCACTTTTATTTATACTTTTCAAGGCCTGAGGCTGTGATGATGACCCTGTTTCTCAGGCCCAGAGGGATTGTTTTGTCTGACCAAAATGACAGTAACTAACATTTTTTAATGGAGTTTAGAGTTATATATTAATGCAGTACAGGATCTGAAAAATATAAAAGCTAAAAACTTAAGGCATCAACAACTCAGGATCACACCACATAAACAACCCAGATTCACACCAAACAAGACCTCAAGTCCTGGCTCTTTCCCAAAAGATGCCAGGTGCCGCTGACTTCATTGTTCTCTGCAAGTGCCTTGCACCAAGGCTCCCATGCTACTGTAAGAAACTCTCTCTCTTCTTAGCCTTTACCTGACCTTCAACATTATCTCTGCTTGCACCCTCACACCCTTTGGGCTGCCACGACCTGTTCCTGCTCCCTGGATACTTAGCTCAGCCCCAGGTGACAGACATGAGAGGAGGATCTGAGGTGCTGCCCCCATGCCAGGGCTGCTGCTCTGGTGCTCAGACAAAACCCAGGATTTCTGATGGTTTATGGGGTGTTTCACCAGGAGAGGCACAAACAATGGCTGACAGTATTTGCTCCTAAATTCCGGTAGAATTTCCTTGGACACAAATTGACTTTTACCTGACCAGGGCATGTGAGTGCTTGGTTAGGCTCCAGATACAAAGAAACCTTCAGGTTTTTTTTGAACACATGGCAAAGATTATGTCAGGGTGAAAATGTGGGAAGGGAAGGAAGTGGAGCCCAGCATATTTTCCAGAGGTGTGGATAAGCGTGAAGATTTCGTGCCATTCAATCAGTCATTATCTTTTATCTCTTCTGGAAAGCAAAACACCAGTAAAATGGAAGTGTTAAGTTTAAACCCTTTTCCAGAAAGCTGACTTTACCCAGAGGGGATTTTTTTTTTCCTGGAAGCAAAGATCAGTAATAACTTTTGTGAGAATTATCCAGCGTCTATTGTTGGGCTGAGTCTTCTTTCTTCCTTTTACGATTACCTTCTCCCAAACATGTTTTTTTAAAGAATCTCTGGAAAGGTATTCCCAAATGGAGCTCTTCAAAAGAGAATAATCCTTTTTGGCTTATGAGCCCAATTTTCTAGTGGGTTGGTTAGTTCCTTTTGTGTAAGGTAAGGTACCTAGTAGACAATGACAGGTTTTCATATATTTTCATGATGCCTTTTCATGTTTAATGTAACTAGCTAATCAGAAGATAATTGGAGGATATGGATGCAGCCTAAAGTTTGGGGAAAAAAAATCTCTCTCCAGGATTTAGACTCCAGAGCAATAACTGGGTGGTGATAACAGTCTGGAACAGAGAAGAAAAGGGAATGCTTACATCCTTAGCTCCGATGAAGTTGTTCTCCTCTCAGAAGAAGGGCAGTGCTTTCTAGAACTGATGGATATTATCTTTGTTTATTTTGACTGCCCCTATTGAGGATCAAATTGCTCTCATTTCTGAATTATCAAGTCTGAGACAGGCCTGGAATATTTTGAACAAGAAAAAAACAAACAAAAAAACCCCAAACAAACAAGAAAAGGAAAAGAAAAGAAAAAAAGAACAAAGAAGGGAGAAAAAGAGGAAAAATTTAAAAATAAGTCAAAGTAGCCTTGGCATTATGATGGCCTTTTTTTTTTTTTTTTCTAGAAGCATCATTGCCGATACAAATGGATTTGCACATAATGTTGAAACATTGTGAATATGATGACATCTCATTGTTTTGCTCAGGAAGTAGTTTGTCATTGTTACAAANTTTAATTTTAAAAAAAAAAAAAAAAAAAAAAGAGAAAAAAAAGAAAAAAAGAGTAACATGACTGTTTCAGAGCTAATTGAGTGTGTTGCAAGAATTTTTAAAGTCTCAAGTAAAACCTACTGGTCAGTAACCAACTGTATGTCCTTGGATAGAAAGGACTTCCCATAGGAAGAAAGTTTCCAGATGACTCATAGGAATTTATTCAGGGTGTGAGATTAATGTCATGGTCATGCTCAAAAGAGCCAGTGAGAAGCCAGGGAAGTGAGACATCAGCCTGAACAGCTTTGCAAGGAAGGAGGTTGACATTAAACCCCCCCCTTCTTTTCCAGAGCTCATTATCAGAGGTGGAATTCAGGAGGGTGGTTTTGGCAGCTTCCAAATCTGGGCGAGAAGAACTTTTCAATGTGATGCCTCCTCTCAGCATCATCACTGCAGCAGCACTCAGCCCTCACACCCCCAAAAGAGGTGTTTTTCCTGGGAAGTGGAAGGGGTGGTCCTCCCCACCCTGGCTTAGGACACATCTCACTGTGGGGAAGGGAAGGNAAGGAAGCAGGAGCTCTACTCCACCTCAGGGTATGGCTGGAAGCCTCCTGCCCTTTACACAGACCAGCAGAACTCTGGAGGGGCAGATAAAGCCAGGGATACAGAACTATCCTTTTCATTACAAAGGATAGATCTGTCAACCAACAGTTCAAGACAGCTCTTTTTTTTCAGTGACTTACAATCACATGGTAAGATTCCCAACACATTGTGCTTTCAGGCAGAGTTTTGCCTTCAAAAGACAGAGAAAACAACAACAGCAGAAGTGCCAAACCAAGAACAGCTGGGTTTGCTCACCTGGGGATTGAACCCAAGACACACCTTCCCTGAACTGGTTTGAGGAGCATTTCTCACATCCCTTTGAATTGCTCTCACACTTGAATTTTCTGGGTGGAGAAAAACCAGCTCCACAAAGTTTTCTACAGCTTCATGGACCTGAGGAAAGGGATGTCTGGCCTGAGAGACTGCAGGTGTCTCACACTGAATCTTCTCACTGTGGGCTGGACTCTGAATAGAGGTTATTTCTGGGGAAGAAAGCTCTTATCTCCAGAGAGGATCAAACAGAGAGCACCTCTTCACTGGGGCTTTTGAAGATGTGACTGGACAGGATGCTGGAAAATCTCGTGGAGGATCCCTGTCCCACAGAAACTGTATTAAGTGATGTTTTGCAGTCCCTTCCAACTTGGGCTGTTCCATGATTCTATAACAAAATGCATCCAGAAAGATAAGAAACTCAGTCCTTGGAGCTCTCTTAAATGTTCCTGCAAATAAATGCAGAAGTTGGGAACATTAAATGAGTCTGCAGTTAATTTTAACATGCTCAGGAAGTGGCTGCTGTGACACCTTTCAGGGTAAAGCTCTGGGTGTTCAAGCTGAATCAATCCAACTAACTCAGTCAGAGGGTACTGATCTTAATTCAATTGCCTATTGTGGACTCTCTTAAATTGGTTTACATTTGCTGTCTTTTGGCACATGTTAAATCAGAAATAAATGTTAAGTCAATAAATAGTCCTTCTTTGACTGGAATAATAGAGCTTTTAGGAGGAAGGCTGTTATGTGCTTTTTCAGTGCCTAAGAAAACAGAGCTCTTATCTCTGTTTAAGTAATAATTATAACCTAAAGTTGTTTATTTGACTGCATTTAGCCAATTGTTTCTGTGCTGATGGAAGTAGATCTCTACAGCTCCCCTGTATCAATTGATCCTGGATCACAGGGCACTGATTTCTGCTTCAAAAAGCAGAATGCTGATAGCAAATGGAGGACAACATGTAGAGGAATTAATTAATTCCTTTACTATATACAATTGCATATATTAGTGTGATTACCAACAACTTTCATGAACAAAAGTGTATTTATGGGTAACAGTAACAACAAATAATACGTGTTGAGGGTCATGGCTTTTGTCTTGTGGCATGACCTCTGTAGCTGGCCTATTCTTTCGTTTTGTGCCAGTCTGAATTAATTAGATTGAAACTAGTGGTGAAGTAAGATGATACTGAATGCCAAAAGTAATACTTTGCACATTATTTTGGATGAGTTTCTGCTCCTGCTTGGGCTGAAGCTGAAATAGATGACAGTCATTTCACTGACTCTGAACTCAAAGATTGTAACTGACAGTGAAATCTGTTTCCATATTCTGTTTCTATTTAAAATGTGTTGGAAATGTCAATGAATTCCTATCCTTATGATTAATAGTTAGCAACATTTCTGCACTTCTGTCTTTTATAAACTAAATGCTACAAGAGACATCAGAGTGAGGACTATCAGAACATGGAATAAAGGTGGTTTTGGGAAGGTGGTGTAATGGCTGTACCTAAATCTCCTCTATCTGAGTGATCTTGGTGTTTTTCATCTGCTCTTTAATGGGAGTTGGACCTTCAATTAGAGGTACTGTCCTTCCAGTCCTCTGAGCTTTTTCTTATGACTTTTTGTGGCCTTGGAAGTAATTCTTCACTTCTAAGCTAAATTGAAAAAAATGTTTCAATTGAGTCACAAAAGTTAAATCATAAAATATGCTGCAATCGAGTGGCAAAAATGAAGAATATACATGAAACCAGAACTGGGCATTTTATTTCACTTTGGTGGCTAGGAGTGGCAATTGAAAATTGAAGGCAGTTTCTTTAATAGCACATTTAAATGTTTTCTTCTGCAGTTGACTTTCATGCTAAAATAATAAAAAGGAGATTAAGTAAAGAGGACAGCAATCTTTCCTTAAGTGGGGTGTTATTTTGCTGATGAGGTAAACCCAACTGACATCAAGAATAGGTTAAATCTGCCAACTACATGCTGATGTTGGCTGGCTCTGCCTCCCCTCCAGCCACTGCTAAAGCTGAGAGTAAAGACAAGTCATCTTCCATGGCTGTCCATACTGAACACATTTTGGATAAACTTAATAGGGTACACTTAATAGGGTACACTTAATAGGATACACTTAATAGAAATACACTTAATTTTTGAGAAATAGGGTGCAAAAGGGAACATGAGGGTGTTTGTAGTGGTGTAATGGACCTGTAAGTAAAGTATTGACATCTAGAATATTTTGGGTACTTAAAACTGAGGTTACATTATATTAATACAAGAACAATAAACCACAATTGCCAGGGAGCAAAGCAAACATTTGACATCTCTGAAACTCTCAGAACAGGACTGTGTTTGAGATCATCAGTGCTCTCACTGAGCCCCAGACAGCAGCTGCCACTGCTGGGTCATCACTGGTGGCTTTGGAGAGCCACGCCAGCCATGGATGGCTCACCCAAGCAGGAGAACTGCTGGGTTTGTTTCCCTCTAGAGACGTGAAGGTCACTGAGGGGGTTTATGAGATGCAGGGTTGTAAAACAGCAAAAGACAGAGCAGGAATCGTTTGTGCATTCGCCGTGGAGCCAGGAGGGCTGGCAAAACACACAGACATGTCATGCTGATCTGACTACAGGGAGCAAGAGATGCATGAGCATGGCTCCTTCCAGACTCCAGGAGTGAAAAGCAATTTTTTTTTTTTCCTGTTAGGAGCTACTTTGGCCGCTAAGCAAAACGTAATAATGGCTACCCGTTGAGTTTTAAGAGTTTTTGTTTTCTTCCTATTTTTTTCTCTTAGGACTTCAGGGACTATACTATTTGACGAGCTTGCCTAGAGACTTTTCACATGGTTGGATCGTGCGGAAAATTTATTGTCATTAGAAAAATGGGGGGTTGTAAAAAAAAAAAAATCCACAGGAGTTTTCTTCCAAACCCTTTTCCTGATTTATTTTTCTGCTTCTTCTTTCATGGGAAAATCCATCTCTGTGGTTGTATGTCTATTTTAGTGTTTTTACTTGTCAGTATTTTGTTTTCCTAGCTGCTCTGAATCTTTTAGCTTAGGAACTGTCGTGCTGTTTGTTGATGGAGGAAGAAATGGCACTGGAAACTGCAGTGATGTCAGATCTGGAGAGGCTGCAATTAAGAGCCCAACTTCTCTCATTAATGTCTCTCTTCACTGTTCAGAGCCAAGATTGGTGTTGTCAAGGCAGCAGCTGTGACCCTTGATGGCTTCATGTCAGCTCCAGACCAGAGGTGGTCACTCATCTTGATGCTGTTTTGTTTTTGTGTTTTTTCTTTATGTTCTCTGTATTCTTCACACATACATTTGTAGCTGTGTAGCCTATTGTATTAGTGGCTAGTTTCCCCAGTAATTTTCCATGCCCTTTCCCTAGACAGAAAGGCAAAACAAATCCCAGAGCTCCAACCCCACGGATACAAGGCCCCAGTGCTATCTTTATTCTTCCTGGCTACCAAGGTTGAAAACAGCTTTGATACACTTTCATGGACAAAGTACAGCTAATACTGAGGGAGGGCTCCAGAGAAGGGGCTTGACCTGGGGGGAATTCCATCACCACTTGTTCTCCTTATTGCTGCCTTTTATCAATTATACTGATTTCCCCAAACCTGTAAAAATGTACTCACCCCTGTGTGGGTGGGCTTTTGTTTGGTGGACATCTTTCCATAACTGCCCCTTCAAATAAAGATCCCCTTTTATATTACCTCCTCACTAAAAAATTATCTAGAGTTTCATTTCCAGTTTAGGAAAAAGGCAACAATCTATCAGGTGATAAGAGGTTCCAGGTCCCACTGGGAAAAATGGGGTGCAAATGGTGACTTGAAGGTGTTTCCTGAGGGTGAACCTGAAGGTTCAGCCCTGGCAGAGAAGACAAAAGGGAGGAAACATCCTGGGTTTTGGAAGGCTTTCTTCTTTCTTTTCCAACATCATAGGCTGGGTTCAGGAAGATTTTCTCCTCCAGGAGGGTCTTTCAGAATTGTTCTGGGCTACCCAGAGGAATCTCCTTCCTTGAGGATGGACAGGAAGTGGGTGGCCAAAGCCACTTTTGAGCTGGTCTAGTGATGCTGGCAAGAGCCTTGGTGCAGGGGGTGGCTTGGAGATACAGATTCTCTTGCAGCCAAGAGTACTGTGATTGTATGGAGGGGCTTTAAAAATGTCTTACACAGCAGCAGTGAACAAAACATATTTCTTTTCCTTCTGTCTGGAGTAGCTTTGCCTTTTGGGCTCAGGAGAGAAGGTATCAGTCAGACTGCAGAGGGAAGCTTAGAGAAGGTGTTAATTCAAGGAAGAGAAGGGAGTGTGAGGGAGCTGGAACTGGATGATCTTTAAGGTCCCTTCCAACCCAAACCATTCTATGATTCCATGATACAGGAAATGCTTTTCTTACATGGATATATAACATGTGCTTAGTTTTTCCAGCTGGACTTCACCTGCTCAACAGCCTGCTAAAATCAATAATTATTTTTTACATGTGGAAAAATTTTTAACCCACATGAATAATTGAGAAGAATGCATCCACTTTTTTTTCCTCCAAGAAAGGATTAATATGAAATAACTATGGAATGGTATTGATGTAAAAAGATGAATAGAACTCTTTCCCAGGGATCAGGTGCCCAAACTTAACAAAAAGAAACACTGGAGCTTTACATTCCTGCAGTTCATTGAGGTGGAAAAACTTATGCTGACAAAGACAATTGACATTTTCTGAAGAGGACAAATAATTTTACTGAAGGAGGTGCAAGCAAACCTGCAAGCAAAAAAAAAAACCTGTGACTGACAAAGCCTGTGAATGTTTTTTTTTCCTGTGTTTTAGAGTCTGGTCACAGCTCTGGGATGAGTGACTTCATTTTATACATTACAAGCGGTTGAGGAGAAAGTAACAAGAATGCTTGGAGACTTGGAAAATTGTCCATCTGATGAGATACTGAAGAGGTTGAGGTTTTTTGTGATAGAAGAAGAGGAATAAATAAATAAATTGTAAAAGGTCCTAATAAGGCCACTACTTTGGAGAAGGATGTTCAGAAGGGATGAGAGCCCCCTTTTTCCCCCCTTTGTGTAACAGAGAAGAGGGAGGCATTAAATTTTGAATCTGCAAGACTTTAACTTTGCACACAAAAAAATAAACACTTTGTCTGGTAGCATGTCCCACCTGTGGACTTGCTGCTCCTAGGGATCCTCCTTAGGGATGCTCCTAAGTCTAAAAAATCAGGAAAAATCAAAGGCCATGTTTGTAAAAAGAACATTTGGAGCCAGATGCTTTTGACAAGACTAAAAAGTATTTAGAGGTTTTAAAATTAATCTTTAATATCTTGCAATTGATAAGAGACTTTTACTCAGCAAATCACCTACCCTGGCTTTGTGTAACAGATTGTAAATCCTCATTTTAAGCATTTGGTGCTTGTCAGATCCCTTATAGCACAAAAATTTCTGGGCTTTTATAAGTTACTGCGTGCTCCTGGCTTCACTGTCCTTTTTGGGATTTTTACTTAAATTAAAAAACAATTTAATTGGATTCTAGTTAATTTAATAATGATTTTTAAACAGCTTGAATATTGTCTTCTGCTTTGTTTTGAAGTCTTTCATGGATTACATTCACTGAGCAGATGTGTTTATGTGCAGCCTTGAAATCCCACTTACTGTTTTGTGCTGAGATGAGTCTGTATGGCTACAGAGGATGGGTTAGTGTTCACCCCTCCCACCCTCTACTTTTCAAGTTGTTCAGCTGAGTTTTTGAAGTGGGGTTTGAGTTCCACAGGCTGTTGGTGGCTGTGGTTTGACTGTAGAAGAGATGTTGGTTGGCTGGGGGGAGTTGTAGGAACACTTTTCTCTTATGTAACAGATTTTATGGCTTTCTCTGCAATTAAAAAAAGCAAATACAACAGCAGTGCCGTTGCCTTGATAGTGCAAACCCACCAACCATTGGGCAGGATGTTGATATGTGATGAAATCTATCTGGTGAGGATTAATGATGTATCAGCATCCACCCAACACTCAACCTGCCAAGGTGCACAAAAATACCATTTATGTTGTGGAAGGTAACTAGTAATTTCAATTTCTCTGACTGCACTGGTGTGTGTCTCCAGAATGACCACAGAGAAAAGGGGAAGTTCTTCTTGCTCCTTCCCTTTCCCTTTGCAGATTTGCAAAATCTTGCTCAATAACAGAGTGGTTTTCAGGCTGAAATTTCTACAGCCATCCACTGCTGACAGGGATAGAGATTGGGGAGCAGAGCTGGGGCTGACAGCTTTATAATCCAGTTGTGTTGAAATGTATCACTGTCAGCTCTGTTATTTAGAAGAAAATCCTCAGTTCAACTCAGAATATGATTTATTGTGAAAAAAAAAGATGAAATGTCAGCACTGGAGAAGACAGTATGTGTAAGTAACACACCAGGCTCACTGTATGCTCCTGCATAAATGAATTATCACAAGGATATGTCTCCTGCTCTCCACATCAAAGCAATATTCACTGGGCTCACACACAGGCAGTTGCCATCCTTTTCAAAAATAGGAAAAAGGCAGAATGAATCTGGGGCATTTTTAGAAATTTTTTTCAATTACCTAGTACTTTGGCATCAGCAGTGGACTTGGTGGGATGATGCAGAGATGCAAGGGTTTGCTGTGGTGTACTGTGGATCAGCCTTGCAGTCTCACATCAGATTTGGGACTCTCTGCCCTCCAGGAGTAGTGAAGCAGAGTTTCTTCACAACATCGTCTCACCTGCCCTGGATGTGGCAGGTAAAACTGCCTGGCTGAAGACAGGGAATTGACACCTCTGAAGTGGATTCATCTCTGTTTTTCACACCCATGGCTTTATTCCCCAACTCCTGCAAATGAGCCAAGGTGACTAGAGAAGGACCCAGACTCTGTCTCACTAGTGGTGAAGGGTTGTTCAACAGGTTTTGGCTCATGTGAGAGGAAGGGGAAGAAAAAGAAATCTTTCTGTGGGCTGCCAGATGCTTCTGATCACTTATAAATTATCCTTTCTCAAAATTCCTTGTGCATCACTTTTTCTAGGTATGAGTATGTGTGTATGTATCTACCTACCTGTCTATAAATTTACCTGTTCATCTGCATCCCTGTCTGTGATTAGGGAATGACAGTCACTCCTCACTGCCTCGTGGCTGGGTTTCATTGCTGTTGCATCCCTATAATGACAATGGCAACTTTATTAGGAAATATTACAGGACATCTCTGAAATCTGGTACTCCCTGAAGTCCCCGCAGGTTTTCTCAAGTACACAGTGTGTCTGGAATATCCGAGTGATCCTTGGAGATACCCAGACTTAGTAAACCAGGCAGGACACTCATATCGTGTTTATGATTATATATATTCCCCCATGAAATAAAGCTGCACAGTGGTGATTGGAGGCAGAGAGTTATCAGCTGGAAGCAGCTGTGCTGCCAAAACATCCGGTGGCAGGCTATGTAAATTTTAACAGAGATACCCCAAAATCAATCGTGTCTGTATTTATATGTGTTTTGTTGCCAGCTGAGGCAGCTGTCAAGAGGGTTGGCTTTGGGGAAATGGATGTGAGGTAAGAATTGCAGAGTTTGAAGCCCTTATGTTAATTTTGCTTGTCCATCAGCATTTGAATATGCCTACTGAAAGGATACAAAGTCTTGTTCTGTGGAAAGGCACTTCAAGTTAATTTTAAACTTAAAATTTTAGTATTTTGTGTTAATATGAAACTAACAAGTTAATTTTCTGTCTTTTAAAAGACAGGAAGAACCATATGCTTTAGGACAGGTTGATTCTGAGTTGATTTTCTTGCTGGGAAACTCCTCACTTCGAGGACTTGGTGCATCACCAAAATACACTTCTCCTTGCCCTGGCCAGTCCAGGAATTGCCTGTTTGCTCAGGAGCATGACCCAAAATAATGGAGTTAAACTAGACAAAAGAGGCATGTGAGGGGTACCCATGTCCCTGGTGTTCTTGTTCCTCAGCTTTTCCAACACATTGAGGAAGGTCTGAGGTTCTCTAGGCAGAGCTTTCACCTGTCCATGCTCCAGCCCAGTGTGACACACCTGGGGAAAAGCCCAGTGTCCCCAGCCAGAGCAGGGCATGGACAGCCCTCCAGGACTGTGTGCAGGGACAGCTTTCCTCCATCCTCAGTTATTTAAGAGGTGTTAGCTCAAAGTGCAGCTTAGAACTCAGGAGTTCTTGGCTCTTGATCATCTGCACTCACCTGTGTTTAAACAAAAGGAGGGCATAGGAAGAAGCAAAAGGAAAATTCTCAGGTTGGCTGTAAAGAGAGTTGCAATTAAAGATCTGCCCTCATTAAATCACTCTCTGTGCAAAGGCTAATTGCACAAGCCTCACATTATGGTTTCACAAGTGACCTCCTGCCTCTTTTTCTGTTCTTTGTTGGTTGTAATGAACTTAGAGGTCTTTTCCAGCCTTAATGATCCTCTGAATCTATAAGCAGGGATTTATGTTCTCCCCAGCTCTGACACATTCCTCACTGCTCTGAGATCTCTGTCCATGCTACATGTACCCAGGAGATGGTTGCTCCAGCTCGAAAAAGTCTTTAGTTCTTCAGTACTTCCTTTTATTGTGAGTCAAAGGCTCTGAGGATTTCCTGTACCAGTGAATGCTAGAAAAAAAAAAATCCTGGAATATTTTAAGTAATCCATTTTACCTACCTATTTTTCTTTCAGTTAATAGCACTCCACTAATTTTGAAGTGGGATCCTTCAGTGTGGTCAGAGGAGTTTTTTTTTGTGTGTGTTCTTCCACTCCAGATCCCCTTTCCTGCTTGGGTTTATGAGGAATTCAGAGCCTGGTTCTGCTGAGGGAGGAAAAAAACCACAACAAATTCCAGCAATGAACATCTGGATAATTATACCCTTGTCTCAACTGAAAAGAAGGAGAAAAAAAAATTAAAAAGAGCCCAGCTGCTTTCTGATTCCCACTCACCTGCCAGAGAGCTTCTGCTGACAGGTTGGTTTGCCTTGGGAGGGGTGGCAGGTGAGGTGCACACCTGATTGTTGTGCCTGACTGCTGTCAGACTGGATGCTGACAGACTGCACAAGCTGTGGGCTTACACACTGCAGATATTATCTAAATACCCTTCTGGCATGTGTTTACTTTCTACGCTCTTTTTCCTTCCGTGGGTGCTGTATGGGGAGCTGAATGTAGTGGAGAAGGAAGGAATAAAGCTCTTAGCCCTACTGTTTTAAATTTAAAAAATGGTTACTGTGAGACTTCTAGTTTCTGTTACATCCTTCAGGACCTAAAATGTTTGGAAAACAACATCAAAAGTAATCAGTTTGTAGATGCTACAGAAAACATTTTTGTAGTACAAAGTGACATTAAGTACCTGTAGAGGTGATGGATTGGTTTGGATTGGTTTTCTGTTTTTTTTTTTTTTTTGTATTGTGCATGGGATATCA
>WEIU01024167.1:441925-460910 GCA_013389925.1 Aegithalos caudatus
CAGTAAGATAAAATCTCCTTTTGTCAGAAAAGTTGAGTAACAGGTTCATTTGCATGTCAGGAGGAGCAATTTATAAGCCTTCTGATTTGATCCTTGAGTGACTGCCTAATCTTCTGATCTCTCTACTTTCTCAAGTGACATTTAATAAAATGTGATTACATGAGGTAGCTGGGAACTTAGATGTGAATGAACCCTTAGTAATTATTTTCTTCTTTGAAATGTAAAAGATAGTTAAAAATAAGGAGAAATTAGTTTCATATAACATTGGGAAAAAAATGGTAAAGAAAGAGAAAAAAATGGAGTGTAAATATAGACTATAAAATGTGAGTGCTAAAAAAATACGATGAACTTCAGAAAATGTTAGCACACATTCTATGCCTCTATCATACTGTGTAAACAAAAGAGTCTGTTATGGAATTGATATTAAATATTAACAGAAAACAATGAAAGGAACCACTGGACACCTGAGGAATGAAGGTTACCTGGGCAAAAGTTTGCCTGTATCAGAAGGAAAGAGTTGCAAGGACAGAAAACACCTGTTCTGCTAACAGCTCTGTTCAGAACAGTTTCAGGGATTATTGTAGGAGCCAGGGAGGTGTTTGACTCTTGGCATTGCGCTGCTGTCTTTTCCTCAGGAGGGCTGCGTGTGCCTCTGCTGAGAGGAAAAGGGTGGAAGGAGTGTCCAGCCCCAGGCTGTGCACTTGCTCTTCCAGGACAAATACCTGTTGCTTCTCCTGAATGTTCTGTAAAGTTTTGGTTTTTGCCGACTTCAGAATAAAAAACATTTCAAAAATCTGCTGGCTCTTATATTTGCTGTTTCCACTGTGCTTTTTATCAGACTCCAGCAACTTGAGGTTTGAGAGAAAAAGAAACCCAGCATCCTTTTTTAGGTGGAAAGAGCTGTTCTTCTCAGTATGTTCCTCTGCCTTCCTAAATTACACCATAAAGTTATTTTAAATTCAGGTTTTTGGTATGAGAAAGTTGGTTTTATATTTCTGGTAATGAAATGGGTTTTTTGCATGGCAGGCTTCTGGGCAAGGACATTGACTTCCTACCTGCTCTTTATGCAGATATACATAATATTTATTTTTTTACTAACAATGGCACCAGAAAAAGGTCACACTTGGGTCCTGGTTTTTCAGATATACAGTGCAGATTTAGTTGTGTTTAGCTGATATTTGGGAACTTGTAGGTTGCTTCAAACAAGAGAGCCAGCTGTCAGGTAATCCCGTTCCCCTCCAAGTCCTAACCCAAACTAGGTAAAATCAGGAAATTGCTTGACTCAGAGATCCAAAGCTGTGATTTTAGCTCTGGATTTCCTTCCTCTCAAGACTACACACAACCATAAAATTTGCTTTCCAGTTTTCCTTTGTCTTAGGCTGCCCATCTTGCTGTCGCTGCCCTGCTGGAATAATTTCATGTAGACACAGTGCTGGTCTCTGCAAAAGCCCTGCCCTTCATAACTCTAGGCAGTGGAGAATTGATTTTGCAATGATCACTCAGTAGCTAAGCAGTTCTCCCCCTCTTAAAAAAAAAATAAATCTAATTGCTGTAAAAATTAAAATTATATAATACACATAGATGCATGTATGTATATATGAAAATAAAACCAAAATACAAATAAAATCAAACAAACAAACAAAGATAATATACCCTGAGATTCATTACTCCATTTCTAGGAGCAGCCCAATACAGGTGGCAGTGGTAACATAACACTGCTGCCTTCTGGAGGATTTTTACCTGGATCTTTAAAGTAAGAAATGAGAGATAATTGATTTCATAAAGGAAAGGGGGCAGGAGGAATCTCTTCTCAATTTTGTTGGGACACTTGTTGGACATTTCATCTGGAGAAGGTTGCACTGTGCTCATGTACTGCTGGGAAATGTAAAGCCCTAAAAAAGTACAAGTGACCACAAAAACTGCTGAAAAATATTAGAGGAAGCTCTTCAGTTTTGTAAACTGGACACCTTTTGAAATAAATTGACAAGGAATTAGGACAGAAGTGTTAAAATTATGCTCAGCATTAGACATCAAGTGGAATGTCCTGAACTTGTAAAATAGCAGTCGGGCCAATAACTTACTCATGGGAAAGAGTAAAATTCAATTCATTTGCCAATTTACCTGTTTTCCAATTTATTTGTCAAGTGATGATTAGCAGATCCTACAAGACAAATTGCCTGCTGTAATATAAGTTTTGATACTTCTCTGAGGAGCACTGCACCTTCCTACATTTCTTCCCCACTGCTGTTTGCTGGTCCTGGTTCTATATTTGGTGATTATTTTTTAGGAAACATAACATACAACCTATAAACCAAAAGCACAAAGTCTGTTTCTCCCTAGTGAGTGATGTCAGAGCTTCACTTTGGTTTTTTACATCCAACTATGGCTGCTAGGACACTTTCCAAAAAGCACAGCACTGGGAAAATTATGATGTCATTGTAGATGTCTTTCTTATTTCCCCAGAATAAATGAACATCATCACGAAACTCCAGGAGGAAAACTTGGCTGTACTGGAGTTATGGAGCTATTAAAGCAGCTGAGACTAAGGTTTGCATTTAAGTCAGGGGTTATTTGGAGGTCACCACCATGCACTTTTTATTTGGAGTTCCAAACACAGGTTTAAGTGACACACTTAAATAATTTTGTCCTTAATGAGGTTGGTTTGCCTTCTTGTCTCCTAAAGCTGTAGAACAAATGTTTTACAGAATCACTGCAAATTCTTTTGAAATTCTAAAGCTATGAAAAGAATAATTTCTTTCATAATTCTTCAGATGTCTATTTTATAGTATGCCTTAAATGAAAGCTGTAATGTGAAATCACAAAGATTAGCAGTGTGCTAAAACTAGCTGTCTCTTCTTTCAAAGAACGAGCTGTCATTTCTTCCTTAGGATGATTTACCCTTCTGGGTTCAGCAATTTTGCATCCTCTGAAGCACAGCAGGAGAGGGCCTGTATCAAAAGGAAGATAATTTCCAAAATGCTCCTCACAATTATTGTAACAGTGGCCCATTGCTGTAATTTTCAAACTGAAAGAATGATGAGCTCATGTGCACTGGTTGTATGGAGCAGCATCAAAGGAAGGTGGAGATGCAGCAGGGGTGTAGTGTTTGCCATGGGGACACTGCCATGGCTCTGGGTGTCACTTCTTTGGGCAGCACCATCTGTGGTTCAAAACCCCAGTTCTGGCTGAAGAGCTGCACAGGGAGTAGGGCACCAGAGAGATATTTCCAGTCCACACCACTGGCAGTGTGTAAATGTGGTTTGATTTCCTTCTGACTGTATGGATATCAGAAATTATCTCATACCTTGGAAGCGGGATCCTTGTGCATCACATTGTTCTACCACACTGCACAGACAAACTGACAAATTTTTCAAATTTGCAGCAGAGGCACTGCAATGCCAGGAAGCATAACCTTCTGTTTTCAGGAGCTTGAGGAGTTGTGTCATGCCTTTTATGTGTTTTTGGTCTCTGAAGTATACTCTGTTCCTTTTTTTTGTGACCTTTTTAACCCCATTCAGCCCTCCGTGCCTATGATAAGTTTATCATGACCTTATCAGGCTCATGGTGTTGTTGGGGGTGTCCTGTGCAGGGCCAGGGGTTGGGCTTCAGGGATCCTTGTGGATTTCCTCTGAACTCAGAATATTCTTGTTTTTACAGTTCCATCTAGAAAGACCTGTTCTAGGCAAACCCCATCTACTTTTATCCAGAATTGTATCTACAGTGCCTCCACGGGTGTTTATTCTCAAATTATGTTCAATATTTTCCTGATATATTATTTGGAGATAATTTTTCCTTCCTTACAGTGAAAGCAATATTTGTATTTCATATTCTTTATTAATAACCATAGTACCCCCTTTTCACTCCTGTGTGCCCTGACCTGTTTTTTTTTTTTTTTTTTTTTTTTTTTTTTTTTTTTTTTTTTTTTTGTTTGTGTTTTTTGTTGTTGCTGTTGAAGGACCAAGGCTCCTTACAGAGCTCCTTCTGCAGAAAGTGATGTGAATTTCTTTTGCCAGCAAAGAACATTATTCTTCATGGTGCTTTTGTTTCATTCACCACTTTTTGGTCTTTTTTTTTCACAACTTCTGGTTTCTTTCTGATCTGAACAGCCATTGAAGACATATTTTATTTTAGATGCTGGTATCATTGATCAAGAGTCTCCCTCATTTCATGGCTGGGCCAAAACGTCACATTAAATTTTTTATTGGTCGAGTAATGTTAATTCTGAAGACAGGATCATCTTGTGAACATGTGTGGTTTCAACTCAGTTCTTTCCTCTGGTTATTAATCAGCAGGAAAACCTCAGTGCTTTATTCTGCCTCTTTTTCTACATGCCAACAACCAAAGTTTTAATTTTCTTTTTGAAAACATGTTCAACTACAACATCTCTTTCAGCTCTGAAGTGTCATGAGCTGCAGAATTTATTCCCCAATAATGAACCACAGTTTCTTCCAACAGTTTCTGAGCTGATGATGCAGGAGGAGCAGAATGATTTCAGTGTACAAAGGACTCTAGGTTTCTGGGCCTTTGGGCAGCTCTTTGTGCTGTGTTTTCCAGCCATGCTGGTGGATGTTACACTCTGATTAGTTAAATGCTGGATGCTTTCTCTGTTCCTGCATGGGGAAAAGCCAGAAAATTGCAGTCTGGAATCATAAATCTGGAAACATTCATAAGCATTAACTTCATCTTAAGAAAAAGCAAAGAGAAAAAAAAAAAAAAAAAAAAAAAAAAAAAAAAAAAAAGAAAGGGAAGAAAAGGAGCTTGCACAATGATAGATTATGTTTGTACATCTCTCTCAGTATTTGTTTCAGCATTATTAGCATGTAGGGTTTGGTTGAAACCTTGCTTATTATTTTACTTGGTTGGAATCCAATATACAGTGAGTCAGTTGTTCACTGCCAAGGTTAACAATTCATAGGACAGAGAATGGGGCTTACAGACTCTGCTTTTTGCATGGGTTTTGCACTTTTTCTCTCAAAAGTGTGTTGCTCTTGTCCGTCTTTCTACTCCCAAGGCACCATTTGCAGATTTTCCAACTACCCTGCTCTTCTTTTTTCCCCACTGCCTATAGCAACCTCGTTTTTACTTTTAATATTACGTGCTTCTGAAAGATTTATTTTGGAGTTGTTTTAGAAAATAAGTGAATGCAAATATAAGAGAATAAGTACAAAAGTATAAAAGGTGTAATTATTTTTCTGGCCTTTTTTCCCATTTATGTATCAAATATCAAAATATTTATTGCAAAAGCAATTCAGAATGACTTCAAATCATTCTGGAATAGGCTCCTCAGGGAAGTGGTGGAACCTCTGTCCCTGAAATTGTTCAAAGAATGAGTAGATGTGCCAATGCACTATATGTTTTAGTGGATATGGGGGTCTTCAGGTGAAGCTTGGGCTTTTTGGTCTTGGAGGTCTTTTCCAATCTTAATGATTCCGTGATCCAGTGATTTTAAGCATCACTGAATAACTAGTGAGCAGCTTCCCTCATGGCACTTCCCCTCCCTTGGAAAACATAACCCAGGAAAAGCTCAGAACTTGCAGACTTGGGGCTGTCTGCTGTTCTTGTAATCCTTGAAAAACTCATTCCCAGCTTTTAGACTGTAGCAAAGCGAGAAGAAAGAACAACCCTGTGAGACCTCAGACCTGCCTCAGTACAGAGCAGCAGCTCAGGGAGGTCAGTGTGCAAGAGAAGTAAAGAGAAACCTGGGCATGTGGTGGGAGGAAGCTGATGATGGTGGGGGATACCTTAGGATTTTAGGTTTTATATTTTTCATACATCTGTAATCCTGCAATTCTTTAGTGTCTAACTCTAAACTCCATATGTAGTGTCAGCTATTGCTTTCGCTTTTTTTGGTCAGACACAATTCCTCTCCAGGCCTGGGAATGAAGGACAACTCACTGTCTCAGGCCCTGAGAAATGTAAACAAAAGTGAATTGGGGGGTGAGCAAACTTGGGGTCAATTACTTCATTACTTGAAGCTGTAATTGGAAGATTAACCCCCAATATACAAATGGACCAGACTTAGAAAAGTGTGAAAATCCATGACCCATTGCCCATTTTTGGGTGTAGCCCCTGGGGGAGGGCTCTGTCTGCCTGAAATGTACCTGAAGACCCTTCATTAAATATAAGTGCTTTTTATTATCTTGTCTGGCTTTTGTTGTCATGTAGTCCCAAAAGGCATCAGTGGCTGTGGTAAAGTTGGTCACATCCCTCCTGACCTGTGTGGTGTGTGCAGGCCAAAGAGGTGTGTGTGTTTTACCTGAGATGTCCAAGCAAGGATTCTCTGCTCTGGCACTGATCCCTTGCTGCCCTTTCAGCAGTTAAACAGGAGAGGACTTGGATGGCAAAAGCCTAATGGGACCAGCTCCATCCAACACAAAACTCAGCCTCTTGTCTCTGCTGCTCTTTGGTCATGAAAGATGTGGCTGGAAGAGCACTCAAGAAGCCCCTGAGCCCATTAATTCCCTGTGCAGAGGCACAGCCTGTGCTGAGCTCTTCCAGCCTGACATGAGGCTTGGATAATCTCTCAACACATGCACTGCTCCACAGTTTTATCGGAGAAAAATGAAATTTACACTCCAGTCATGTTTTGTTTTTTTGCCTCTAATCCATGCAGTTATTCTGTTCACCTCATGGCACAGACAGCCCTTGCATCAGAGAGCTGAGTATGGGTATTTTTTAGGTTTACAATCCCATATTAACATCTGGTTCCTCTGCTGCCTCCGTGATTATTGCCCATTTCCTGACTGTATAATTCTTTTCCCTTAGCTGCTTGCTGCAGTTAACATGAAGTGTTTTACTGCAGAGGTGACTATTTGATAACTACAACGTGAAAATGGTATATCTGGGGTAAAAATGCATCTGCTGTTCAGCAAAGGGTGCAGTGTGGTTCCTAAATTTTTTTAATCCCTGCTGTACCCTTTGTTATAATAACATGGGAATTGTGGCTGTGCTGAGAAGTGTTGTAAGGCATAATAGCTACTGGGTATGGTGAGAAAAATTGCAGCATTGGTCTATTTTCAAACATCTTGTTAGTTTTATTGCTTGGTGGTTACCATGGACTACTTTTTTCTTGTCATTATTCAAATGGATTCTCCTTTGCTTTGTGTCTCTGTGGCACCCAACCTTACCTACCATGTAGAAATTTGGATGCTGTTTTCAACTCTACCACATCACAGGGCTGAGGAGCAGAAGCTTGGGCAATCCTGAGTTTAAGGAGGACTCACCCAAACCTCAAGTACACACAGTAGCCTGTTAGCTCCAGAGCTCTTCTTTTGGTGAAAGGTGCTCTGAAAAAATAATCACAGAATCACAGAATCACTGAGGTTGGGAAAGACATCAAAGATCATCAAGCCCAACCTTCGAGAGATCCCCAACTTGTTATCCAACCCAGAGCCACGTCCCGTCATTCCTTGAACACTTTATTGCCACCACCACCATGGGTAGCCCCTTCCAATGCCTTTCAGTGAAGAAATCCCTCCTGATGTCCAACCTGACTGTCCCTGACCGATGGCATAGTTTGAGGCCATTTCCCCTTGTCCTCTTGATGAAGCATACACACAGACTGAATTCATCCTTCAAAGAAGCTGTCAATCACTCATCCCAGCCTGTCATTCACACAGGCTTATGTCATTCACACAGGCTTAACCCTGAGCCTGTCATGGTCTTTCCAGCTCTATATTTATATGAATGGCTGTACCTCTTTCCTTGACTTTTGGGCTGTTGTAATAAGAACTTTATACAGAACAAGCTGAGCTACACCCTCATTTTGGTATTTTGTGTTTTTTGTGCTCCTGGCTTGCTGGAAGCTTTTCCTGAAGAATACAGGCTATGCAATGTGGTCTGTACTCTGAAAAAGCTCTTGGTCTATGTGGAGCCCCTGGTCCAGTTGACTTCCCTGTCAGTCCCTCCCCAGCCCTGCTGCCCCACACCACTCACTCCATCTCAGTTTTGAGTTTCCTAGTTTGTGATGTCTTCCAGCACTGACCTTGCCCTGCTTTCACTGATCACCTCTGGACAGTCTGGCCACAGGGTCACACGAAGGCTGGAGAGGTTTGTAGAGGTGATGCAGCACTTCCTTGTTGGTGGAAAACAAGTCAGTCAGCTTCTTTGGGTCCTTGTTTCTCCCTCCCCTACCCCCATGCCATCAGTGAATGCTTAGGTTTGTGTTTTTGTTTTTTGGTCTTCTTCCAGGCACTACAAGTTTTAGGATCCTGAATTTTAAATAGCTTAGATTTGGAGACTTCTTTTATAATTTAGTGCTGGGAATCCTGCACTGAGACAGATCAACTACTGAAGTCCTTAACTAGTTATCAGATAAAACTGCCGGGCACCTGTCAGGCTGTTGTGCAATGAAGAAAAAAATGCAAGATTTTCTTTCAGTAGTGAAATAGTTCCACAAAATACCTAAATTGTTGTGCTTGCATCCACTGATTTGTTTCTACAGGGAGCGGAGGAAGATGCTGTTTCTTTTTTTACACAGAGGAGTTGCTGCACAGCACTGACTCAGTGCTGTCTGTGATGAGACCAATACAGAATTTCTGACAGTAACTATATTATTTTTTGCTATGTTCATATATGCAAGTACCTGCATATATTAATGTTCATAGATAATGCACATTAATTTGCATATATTAAAGTCTATACAGTATGTGCATCCAACCTTTTCAGGAAAACTTTCAAGGCATCTGGAAGTGTGCAGAACCCAGCATGGGCCAGCCATGATATCAGTATGCATTGTTTTAGTGAATCCTTGTGAGAGTTTGTCTTAAGAATTCTGGTTCTACAAAGGGGGAATTAGAAAGTGTCCATTTGGGATGATAAAGGATGCCTCATAAGATTATAGAGGCAAACCCCCCAAATATAGGAGTGTGCATTTGAAAAAACTTGCTCCACAGTAGTACAGTATATTAGTTTTAAAAATAACTTTCAGTATATATTAATGTTAGAAACATTCACACAGGGTACCTTACCAGAGTTTAAAAACTTTTTTTTTTTTTCTTTCTTTTATTTTTCCTTTTCAGTCAGATTAGGTAACTAATGTAACCATTTGAATAAATAAGCCCCTTGACTCTTTAATGCATGATAAATGGTATCTCTTGCCAGAAGTGTAACATGATTTAACAGTTGTGCTTCATATTATACATCTCTGCAAACTGGAAATCTGGATGATAAACGGTGTGATAAACATTGGAGAGGCACCAAATTCCAAGGAGATTACTATTGCCTCTGTTAAATAAAACTAAATGGGAAAAAGCTACTTTATGTTAACATTCTCTTGAAACTGACAGAGAAATAGTGAAAGGAGGAGAAGTCAGACTTTCTCCTTAGTTCTTTTACCATGTCCTTTGTCACAGCCACTCTAAATGTGTTTTCTCCACAGAAATCCTTGTGAGACCATAGCTGGGTGTGGGATACCCTGTTCACGCCGAGTTTGTTTCAGAAAATCCTCTTTTCCAGACATGTGCTCGCACTCTCCTCCACCCACTAAAACAATGCTGTCATTAATTTTCTCCCCTTTCCAAAGGTGATGGCTTTGAGATTCACAGTTACAGTTCCTTTTCTTCTGTTGGCAGTGGATCTGTAGTTTTTATATCAGTCTGGCTTGTTCAATCTCTTGCCTGGGATAATTAAATTTTTTTTTAATATGGAGAAAATACTTGTGAGAACAAGCAGTGAAGTATTGTTACTTTAAGTGATGCTGACTTTTCCTGGAGGGTTTCAACACCAGGATACTCATTGACTACCAGACTAATTTCTTTACGCTGCAAATGATGCCCAGGGGTGAAATAACATGAATACTGAGGCAAATTTTCCAACATGTGTTCTTTAAAACTCCCCCCTGAGCTGGGAGAATGACCTTTGGTGAAAAAATGTTCTTTCACCTTCAGTGTTCAAAACTAATAATGTTTTAGTATGCTTAAATGATTAATTCATAGGCTTTCTTTTCAACACAGCAATTTCTGGTCTCTGCCTTTCTTGTGGCCTCAGTTTTGGGGCAATTTGTTTTCTAAGTCTGTCAATGCTTTATTCAGTTGTTTGTGATTTTCGTGCACTGCTTAGGTAGGACTTGGTTTGCACTTACATATAACACTTCTGGCACTTACAAGGAAATTGTTCAGCATAAGTTGCTCACCAGTAGTAGCTAACTTTGCCCAAGCCTTGGGCTGCAGGCAGTGAACTTTCACCCAGTTATGCTGAACTTTGACCTAGAAAATAAGAAGTCCCCAAAGCACTCAATCCAGAGGATGAGGAAGCCATGTTCATTAAGAGAAGCTGCCACCTTAGAGATAAAAGAAAAAAAACCACCAAAACAGAGGCAAAGGAAGGGCCCAGTGAAGGATGGGAAGACTCCAGACTTAATTATCATCTCTGGTCAAAGCCATCATGGAAGGGGTGGAGAAACTGAGTCGTGAGGATATGAGTGCCCAGGGATTTCTTTGATTGAAATCACTCTTTGGAGGCACTCAAGTATTTTATGGAGGAATCTCTCTTTCAGATATTTTTAATCTATCTTTACAATTCAGCAGAAATCTAGAGTTGAGCCCTGTTATGGTGGTGGTGATGTGTGATTTCTATAGCACAGTGCATCTGTTTGCTTAGATCTTTACTAACTACAGGATAAGAGCTGTTCCCAATGACCTTGGCTTCAGGCCTTCAAAAGATGAGACTTTTAGCCCTGTTTTTCTGTAATGCTCATCCTCACAGCTTGCCAAATGGTTTGTAGGCTGGGAAGATTCCTTGGTAATATCCTGATTTTCCCAGCAGTGTTCCTTGTTCATGGCTTTTCCTGGCAATGAGCACTTTCTATTACAAACCTTTCCCTCACCTTGCGAGTATTTGATCTTCCCAACCTCAATGAATTTATGACTCTATTTAAAAACCTAGTGGGAGGAAAGCTGCAGGTTTTTCCTTTTTTCTTTGATACTTCTTGCCCTCTTAAAGAAGAATAGTGAAGGTGATACATATCCCTGAGTTTGAGCTGTGGGGACAAAAGGCTTTCCTGATTCTCTTCGGGTCATGGAGGAGCCCTGATTCCTGCTCCCATCTACCAGCATGTGTATAATTTAAAGTCTGCCTTAGGTGAAGTGGCAACTACTTTCTTGTGCTGAACCTCATTTACTTCTTTGTTAATTATACTTTCATTTACTACCCAGTAAGTACTGGGTAATACTAGCAGCTGGAAGACAGGAGAAATTAATGTATTTCTGTGTCCTTTCACTTCTGCTCTAGACTGATAGAAGATTTCCACTTGCTCAGATTTCATTACAGCCTTTTCTCAGCACTCATGGGATTCCTCTTTGAAGAGCCTGAAGCATAGCTCAAGAAACCACAGGCTTAGCCAAGACATTTTCCTGGATGACTTTTATGTTGCTAATAATTCATGCCTATTCTTTTGACCAAGATGGTTCTATCTCTCTAAGGTTTACTAAATGCATTATTCTGAGTAATTCTGTCTTTTATTTATTTATTTGTTTGTTTGTTTGTTTTAAAGTATCATGTTTGTTCACTTGGTGTGTATTGAAGAGGAATCCTATTCAGTTAAAGTTTGGATTTACAGGTCCATGTGTGTTTCTCTCCTGCGTTTTACAGGACACTTGGAGCCTTTTGTAAATGTGATGCCAATTACCTCCTATAAATTTAATGTATTTATATCTCCCAAACCAAACCAAATACAGTGATGGCTGCATGTGGTGGTACAGAGTCAGATGGCATTTAATGTGTCTGTTCTGTGGGAAATTAAAACAAAAATAAAATAGCTCTGTGTTGGCATAAACCTTTACAACTTCTCATGGATGGAACATTTCCTTCCACGTTTTCAAAAAACATTGATGCAGCACAAGGCCCCTCAGCCCTGGCCACAGGTATCTGGATGTTTTTGCTGTGCAAACAGGGAATTTTGGCTGCAAATCTCCAGAGCATCTGTGAGTAGAGTGGAGAAGCCCTGAACCCCGTGGCTTCTGTCCTGGCTGTCTGTAGGGTAGGCTGCTGGGTCAGTTGGGAAAGTGGCCTGGAACCAGGCTGCTGCTTTCCCTCAAAGCATTTGATGAAATCAAAACCTTCTAAGGGAGCATTCCAATTCTGTGGAATTGACATTTTTCTAAAGGAAAAAGTCAGGTCAGAAAATTTCCTGCTCTAATTGGAATGTTCCCCTCTGGAACATGGCTTTTTACTTTTCCTGTGGGAAATTACGTGAACTTCATCTCTGGCAATGAGTATATAATCAAAATAAGGAAAGATATAGTCTTTGCATATGTGTTGCACTCTACCTGTGCACTGTCCAATCCTGTTCTTAGACCATGATGAACAATATCCTTATCCATTCAGGTGGCTTAAAATTTACTGAAATTAACACTTTATTGGAGTCTCTATGACTGCAGAAGTCATTCCTTACTCCACTCAAGCATTTTAATTTATTCAACAGCCATCCTAAAGCTGGTGGCCATGTCTCACTCAGCATCCCTGCTCTAGAGAGAAAGATACAAGTGAGGAATGAACTGTCCTGTGGGCCCAACAGGTGACTTTGGGATTTGGGGTGAGTATCATGTGGATAAAGAGAGGGGAACACAAATCCTCATGACAGCTGTGCTCTCTCTTCCTGCTTGCCCTCCATGCAGATAGTTCAGAAATGCTGCAGCAGGGTTAGGAAGGGAGAGAGCCTGACCTGGTCATTGGTCTGGGTTCCAAGGAAGATGTAGAGTATTGTCTGCATCAATAGAACAGATTTAGGAAAGGTCATTTGATACACAGAAACTGAGATTTTCTTTTGGGAGTAGTTTAGCTTGGATGAATCACACTGCACGAAGTGTTTTGAGGTGCAGAAATAATTTAAAATTGATGAGACATTGCATTTAATAATTGTTTTGTTTGAAAATATTGCAGGGAAGTGCAGTTGAAGTTAAAAGAGTGGTGAACAATACATATACTTCTACTCACCTTGAAAGTATAGCAACTCTTTTTTGGGGAAATTCAAACATACCTGCATGAATAATGAAAATAAAAACTCCCCAAATTCTAATGTTATTAGATGAGATAAATGTGGGGTTACTTTTGTCCGATAAGCTGTAAATTATGTCTTATTCCAAGGAAGACTACCAGGACAGGCCATATATTTAGGTTTATAGCTCTCTGAGAAAACAGCTTTTGAAACAGGGCAACTTTAGCAAAAATCCTGAACAAGAAACACTACTTAAGGATGCTCCTTCTTGGAACAGATGTTCCTTTTATGTACATGTTAATGTAATAAAAATGAAAAACAATTAAATAAACAGTAATAATAAGTAAAAATAAAGAGCAGTGAGTGACTTCTTTTCCCAGCTACTAGCAACAGTAACTGTTTTCTGTTCTTTTGTTTTGTCTGCTGCTGTTTAGGAGTCACAGAGCCCATTTTTGGTAGTTGTGCTCCAGGAACCAAAGGCATCCAAGTTTGAAAGGAGGGAGGGATTTCTTTTCCTTCCTATCTGGCAGCCCTTGCCCTGGCTGGAAGGGGAGCTGCAGGTGACTCTTTCATTGCTCTTGTAGCCCAGAACAGCTCTGAGGGAGCCAGAATCCTCAGAGAGCTCTGAAATTGGGTCTCCTGTGGCCATCCTGCATCATTTGAGTCTGTCGTGCTGCAAAGGCAGTGAGTGATGCTCAGAGGGCTGGGGAGAGTCATTAGAAGGAAAGGAAAATGCAGTTTGGAGAATCAGGAGCTAGGAAATAATTCATGTGAATTTTGTGCAGTACATATGTCTAGAATTTTAGATAAAGAATTAAAAAATGACTTCTACTTGATACAGTCATCTCTTTGAATAGACCCATGGGCATCTACACCCCTCTCCCCCCAATTTTATTTGTCCTAAAAATCAGTCAGCATCCCATATAACTAAAGAAGAAAAGAATTCACATGTGGATGATGCCAGAATGTTATTGCATTATATGGAATGTAATTATATGTAATATCTAGAAACTGATAAGTGTTCACACAGAACTTTATTCATCAAGAGAACACCTGTCCAGTCTCATAACGTTGAGTGTCAGGATCCCATTTAACACAAGTTCTATTTAAACCACTTACACTTGTCTTGTTCTCTTCCTGTACAGCAGAAATTCTTATTCCCTAACCCCAGAAGGACTTATTTCTTCTGGCTCTTGTATTGTTGAGGACAGGAAGGAACAGTCTCCACCCATTTTTAAAAGCATTTGAAGTTGTTCTGCTGACAGAATCCATGTCTAGCAGCCAGAGATCCTGATTCCAAGTGCAGAAAATATTAATTGAGCCCAAAGGGTGGCTGTAAAATTCTAAGATGATCTTAAGAAAACAAAACCTTAATAGCCACTATTAGAAATTTCAGTCTGAGGAGTCTGGGAAGATGAATCTGTTCTGTAACTGCTGCGTGTTCCAGGGGCACAGAAGAGCCATGTGTATAGACCTGGAGGAGTGATAAAAAAAAGAAATGAAATTCCACTGTATCTTAGCAGCAGCTGAAACAGGGCACAGCTGATGAGGAGACACATTCCTGAGAGACCTCCTTTCTCCTTGTGGAGGAATTCACATTTCATAAATGTGATGTCCCAGGCTTCTGGTGTGCCTTTCAAAATTTAAATGAGATGGTTTGGGGTCTGGAGCATCTCTGTGCTGGGCAGAGACTGTGGAAGCTGGGCCTGGTCAGGCTGGGGAAGGGAAGGCTGAGAGGGGATCCCATCAATCCATACAAACATCTCCATGGGGTGCCAGAGGATGGGGCCAGGCTCTGTTCAGTGGTGCCAGTGCCAGGATGAGCAGCAATGGCCATCAAATAAAGCACAGCGAGTTCCACCCCAGCAGGAGGAAGAGCTTCTCTCCGTGGAGGGGCAGAGCCCTGGAACAGCTGCCCAGGGAGGGCCTGGAGTGTCCCACTCTGGAGAGATCCCAACCCCAGCTGGACACGTTCCTGTGTCACTGCTCCAGGGGCCCCTGCCTGGGCAGGAGTTGGGCTGGGTGAGCTCCAGACATCCCTTCCAACCCCAGATATTCTGTGGCATTCTGTGTCTTTGACGGATGTCTTAGTTTGTCATCACAGGTCTAAATTCTTCCATACAGGAACACAAGGGCAGTGGTCTCTAATTTTTCATGACTTAATAAGTAAGGAGGAATAATATTTGTTTCACAAATGCCTTAATCTAATTAATATATTGGGGTAACTTCCCAATTAGGCAGTTCATTAAAACCTCAAGGAACTTGACTGTATGCACAGGAAAATGCTTTAAACATATTTCTGAGAAGCTATATTTGGCATTTGCCTATAGGGCAAAAATATATTCATTATTTCCCTCTAGGGCTGTTATACAGTTGGCTTTATATCAGTGTGTGGAAAATGTGGAATTGTGATAATTGTTCACCTTCTTCCCAACAGTATAGTTGTTTAATTTCATGGGGGTTAATCTCTAAATAGAAGCATGTGTAAAAAAGCAGCAATTTTATTTAAAAAACAGTTTCTAGGAGTCTATAAGCTTATTGCAAAAGACACATAAAATCTTGGTCTCTAGAGAGGAATTGCGACCTTGAGTATTAGGTTTTTATACTTCACTCTAGAGATGTAAATCTACCATGAGGTGCACATAAACCTGATTATTTTAAAGCTGTGTTTTAATGACTGAGGGACCTTGCTTGGAGGACTGTGGTGCCACAGACACCTCCTTGCCTTTTCCAGGTGATGCAGGGAGAGTAAAGCAGGAGCAGTTAAACCCCAGGTACATGAAACACAATGCAGGACTTGTCTGGGACTGGGCATGGGTCTTGGATGAGCCTTGGATCTTGTCAGTGGCAGAAGTTCCCCATCTGACATTCCCACACTCTTCCTCAGTCTTCTTTCAGGATTTTCATGCTGGACCTTGGGAATGCTGCTCCAGCTGTGTTTTCCAGGCAGTCTGATTGCTTTAGCACAAAATTCCATAACATTAACAACGCTTCTAGGTGTCTAATTCTGATCAGAAAACTCCCTATATAGCATGTACAAAATAAATATTTGTGCTTTTATTCCAAAATGTACTTATTTTAGGTTTTTCTTTCTACTTCATTGTTTAATTCTTTATTAATCTTTGTTTCAGTGTTCATAGATGAGAGGCAGACTGGGCTGCTAGATTTGCTCTAAGCTGTCTTAAAAAAGACTTTTGAGTGAATATGTCCCACAGGGCATGATAAAATAAAACCTAACGTGCTTTAGGCCAATATAAACACTGCAAAATTGAAGCCTTTCGTCTTGTTGGAATCATCACTGGAGAAGCTTTCCAAAAGTGCCAGGAAATAATTCTGTGTGTCTGATTAACCCCATCTGAGCAGCAAAACCATTAGCAGCTGATTAGCTAAAATGGTCTACACTTTGGGCTTATCTATTTATTTACTTATTTTATTTTTAACCCATTTTTATAGCAATATTACAGTGTATTGAAATTAGTTCCTATAAGCACAAGAGTTTCTGGTTGAATCACAGGATCCAAGCTTCTCTGTGAGTAAGAACATGCCTGGCTGTATTTGTCATTACCCTGTGTTCACAGCCCGGGCTTTTTGTTTGCCTCTGGAGTATCTCTGTGCCTAGGTTCACTGGGGGAGGGTGTGCAGAAATATGGAATATTGGCTCCTTCCAGGGAACTGAGGCTGCTGTGAAGCCTCAGCCTGGGTCCAGAATGATGATTTTCATGGTGACAATCTGGGAATGCTCACTTGGGCTAGCACACTGCCTTTGTTCATTACCAAATAAATGTTCAAAATACTAAACAAGATTGCATTTGTCTTTAGTGAAAGTGATGAGTATTGTCATGAAATCTGGAGTGCTGGACTTTGGGTTTTTTTCCTCCCTTAAGTATCTCAAGTGCTGATCAATTGCAATCCAGTAAAACAAGAACACATTTTGGTCATTATGTTTAAAATAATGACTTGTATTCTTTTCTCTAGTTATGTAGGTGAAGCAGAGTATTGTTACACAAAGGATGAATTTGACCCATTCCTCTCATATCTGCCAAAATTTTCATTTATTTGGCTTTCCCTTTTATCAGAAGTTTTTTTTTTTTTTTTTTTTTTTTTTTTTTTTTTTTTTTTTTTTTTTNTGAATTGCAGTTCCTTACAGCCAGTGGTTGCTACAGCTGAATCCACCCATATGAAATGAAACAGAAACGACATGAAATGGGGTCATGGCTGAAGAGTATTGATGGTTTCCCTCCCCAAAAAGATAGGCTGTATCATCCCTGTGTTGTACAGCCTCATGTTTTAGAAGCAGCATTACCTCTCCCATCTTTTACCACCCACTGTGGACTCCTTTTGTTGCAGTTCAGTAATCCCAGATTATTTCTTGCTGGACAAGCTGTAATTTTAGAGGGGCTGTGGTTTTATTTTAAATGTTATGAAAATGTTATTCTGCTGTGGTTGGAGGACAGACTAATTAAAATTATTGTTCCAACTCCTTCATAAAGAAATAATACCATAAGTGCCTTCTTTGAGTGGAGATGAGAATAGATATCAGTGGCTATTGTTACTGTATTTTGATTTCTCTTTTTGAGCACTTCTCCTTTGGAAGTGTTTTGACGGGTGAGCTGAAGCATCCTGCTTTTTTGTAGCTGAGAGAGTAGGAGTGGAGGTTTTAATTTGGCAATTATATCCCTTTCCTAAGGGTGTCTTGCTGAGTTTTGAAGTTTTCTTTCACCTGGGAAGTTAGTGACTGCACTGACACAACTGTCAGTTTATAATCCCAAAGCACAAGCCATCAATAAGATGAATGAGGTATTTCAGCTTGAAAGTTGCCATTTTTCTCTCCTCTCATGCAGTTGGTATAGCAGTATTTGGTTCTGATTAAAATGTACCCTGAGGTTTGTTATCTGCATGGAGCCACACTATATCTGGCACATTATTTAATCTACTGAACATACAAACTGGTATGTTTAGTACAGTAGGCTTTCAAACCAAATTGATTTTTTTTTACAAATTCCTCACTGTGAGAGAGTATCAACAAAATGTTGTAGCAGTTGCTGCCTGAAAGAGCTATGCATGCTTGCTATCAGATTGTTGGTGTGTAGATGCCTGTAATGACAACATGTAAAAGTAAGTGAGATCAGAGGGAGAGAAAAAAAACAAACTTCAGAGTATCTGTAATAAAGCTCTAGCCCCATCCTTTTCATCCTGTAAGTAACAATCAAACAGTTATTCTCCAAGGCATTGCAAATCTGACTGCACTTTTTCTCTCTCCGTTTGGCTTGGTTATTTATGGATTAATTGAAAATGTTTACTGAAAAGGTCCCTTCTGTTGCTGGCAGTTGGTTGTCAAGTCTTGCTTTTACTGCCCTTGCCAAATGGTCCCTCTGATTTGAAGAACATCACCTGGGCTTCTCTGAGCTGAAGAGAAGGGAAATGCTGGGAATTTTTCAAAAGAGTTTTTGATCTTCTGTCAAGGGTGACAAAACATTGACTAGAAGTACTGTGAGCAAATTTTTTGTAAAAATTACCAGGGAAAAATAAGAAATATCAGTGAAATTATGAACTGATAGTGTTGAAGGACTATTTTAAAATTCCATTTGTTGCAAAACTAGTGTGGGATGAGAAAGAATAAGAGGAAAAAGGAAAAAGAGGACAGCTCTGCCTTTACTAGAAAATAATGTTGGCCATGACTCTGCTGACATTGCATGGTTGATTTGTGTCAAAGACAAGTTTGCTGAGAAAAAGGTAATTTTTGCCAGTGGTTGCTGCTATTTCTTTTAAACCTTGGGGTTCCATGTTCTTGTCATACTGCTGGGGCCTCATCACTCTTGGATCAGGAAGGATATTTAAGCAGCTGCATCCTATGTTTTTGGTCTCTTTCTTCCAGGCTCTTCTTTCCTCTGCCTGTTTTGCCTTCTGCTGGAAATGGTTTTATCTAACTAGCTCAGATTTGCACCATGGCTGAGGTTTCCTGAGCAGCACTTTGAGGTGCACAACAGCCCCATCACAGAATCTCAGAGTGCCCTTCCCTTCCCTTCCCTTCCCTTCCCTTCCCTTCCCTTC
>WEIU01024167.1:490797-518026 GCA_013389925.1 Aegithalos caudatus
TTTTTTTTTTTTTTTTTAAAAAAAAAGCCTTTCCAGATGTGATAAGAAAATCATCAGTCTTCTGAGAGAAACAGGAACTCAACATGCAATTTTAAAATCTGCTTTCAAATACAGTAGTAATAGTGTTCTTGTGGGTAGGAAGATGTAGGAATAGAAATAAAGATTGTTGGGACGAGCTATAGTATTTGTTAAGTCAGTTGGTAAAATACTAAAAGAAACAAGCTTTAGGACATGGGAAAAAAAACCCAAAACCTTTTCAAAGTCTGAAATGCAAGTATGAAATACCAAACTAGGGAGTAACCAAATGCTCTGCTCTTGCCTTGATTGTAGTAATCAATTACCAATTTGTGAGCACAGAGGGAAGCAACATCTGAGAACTGAGCTAGTAGAAATACTGTTCAACTATTCCTTACTATTCCTTCTGTGACCCTGAGGTGAAGTCATTATCCACAGAACTCAGCAAAGAACAATATATTTAACATTCTTAGGGAAAAAAAAAAAAAAAAGTTAAAAAAAAAAAAAATCACCGAACATGGTCTACATAACTGGAAAAAAAAAAAAAAAAAAGCTCTTTTTGCATCCTATCCTGAAACATAGCACAGATTCTGAGGTACCTTTATGAGATTATCAAACTCTGCTGCTAAAAGACTCAGGCGCCATTTTGTTAATTTTATTTAGTCTTTTCTCTCACTATAACGTTAGGTTTATTATAACAACCCTTCAATTTTCTTCTCCTAAAAATCCTGGAAAAACCAGGCATGGATGAAAGCTCTTAACTAGATTCCCTGTTTGTCCTCAAGATCTCATCAGGTGCTTTAACATCAAAAATGCCTGTATAATGTGCAGGTCAAGGCATATATTTATAGATGTGGCCTGAAACTCATATTGTTTTGCGAAAACTATCTTGCTGCTACTTTTATAGATAATTTCACCCTGTTCGGATAATTCCTGTGTTTCGATTATGTCACAGGACTTGGGAGGAGTCAGGCAGAGGATGAAGGGGCTGATAGATCCACATCACCGCCTCCATGCAAACACCCCAGCCACTGGTGGAGCTGTGCCAGTGGGAAAATACTTCCCCTAAATCCTATGGCAGAAAAGGCCTTTGTGTTGGTTAAAGGAGGAATTTCCCCCACCCCCTCCCTTGTCCTAATACAGCTGGATAAACAGGGTTAATTTTAATGTCTCTCGCTACTCAGATCCCATTCCATATGTCCTAATTAACCCTGTCTAATTCTGGCTAAAGGTTTCTGTTAACACCTTCTTTTCAGTGTTTCTGGCATGCTGAATAAACAGCTTCATGCACAAAGCCCCATTAATATGCAAATGTCCAAGTTGCACTTTGTGTTGGGCTTCATTAGTATGGAGAGATGCATTTCCCAGTGGGAGGTCCCTTGGAAAAGAATTAGTGCAATTATGCAATTTGGGTGACAGCTCAGTATCACGTGGGTGGATGAATACTGCAACATTTTCTTGAAGTCTTTAAGTAAAAATGAGTTTTCTTTAAGAATGCACTGCACCCATTTGCTCAACTTTTCTGTTGAACAGATACACTGCCAAGCAAACTCCAGAAATTTGAAATCAGTTTATGGGAAGGTTTGTGTAAGGTAACTTTTGAATATATAAGAGTTTTCCTGGGCCAAATGGAAGAAATGTATTTTCAGAATAATTTTTTAACTAGTCAGCAAATGTAGATGTAGATATATGTATGTCTACTAAAATGGATTTGCCTTGAATTTTGCTGCTGATTTTTCAGGAAATCAAACAGAATGCTTGTGAAACATCTTCAGTTCAAGATTAAAAAAAAACAAAACTAAAACCCAAACAACAACAGAACTATCCCCCACATGTAATTACTATTTATAATATAATTTTAGATTTTAAGATCCAAGTGGTTTAGAATTCATACACACAAAATGAAGATAAACTGATTAATCTAAGATTTTTATTACTTGAACTCCTTTCCTCCTATTATACTTCACATTATAAATTACTCACTCTCTGTGGTTAATGTAGAACATCAATACTAGTTATATTTAATTTTAATTTAGAAAGCAAGATGTTTTCATTATCTTGTTCATTCTAATGTATAATAAAGATACAATATTTGGCCTGTAATATTATAAAGGGATCATCTGGGTTCATAAGTAACTGTCTAACCTTAGGTGCTTACACGGTAAATGTAGGGATGTATAATTAGCTGCGTGACCAGTTAAAAATGTAAGAGTGGCTGTGATTCTGAGAATGAGGGTCTCACTAAGAGTGACATTGCTGCTTTTTATATCATTTGAGGTAATTACACTACTTGAAGAAAGTTGTACGTCTTGTGGATCTATGGTATGTTTTGGGCTGCAATACTGCCCACTGACAATCAATTTCACAGCTTTATGATTATATTGTATAAAATAAAGTATTATAGCCTTTAATTAATTGCTACCAGGTCATTGAACAGTCTATGGTTTTATAATTGTTTTGAGAAAACACAAGGCAACCGCTCTTTCAGTCAATGTACTCTTGAAATGTGTCTATAATTTCTCTTTTCTGAGTATCTGCTCTGGAATAATTATGCCACATGTTGTCAGTTTCTCTTCTTATTGAGCCTTTTCCATGCTTTAATGCTATTCTTTTGAGACCCTTCTTTGCTAAGTTTTTTGCAGTAGGCAGTGTTGCAGATGAGTTCTCCACTGATCTACTGAGTGACTCCATAATTTGTTTTGTATAATTTTATGCATGTGTGCTTTTTATATATCCTTAAACCCCCACATCTGTCCCTGCACATTTCAAAAGATATTTGCATAGATCTCTCCATGGTGTCACCAGATTTTTTAAAATGAATTGCTTTCCTGCTGTATAAGACACTATTTCTTACAGTATCCACAGTTTTTTGTCCATTTCACCTGCCAGGTTTGTGAGTTACTGTAGCTTTTCCAAATTGTCCAAATGTTCTATCATCTCAGCAAATTAGAATGTTTGCATCTATTCATAATTGTCTTTTTTTTCCTCTTCTGATGGCTCTTTTTACCATACTTCAATTCCTTCTTTAGAGATGTTCATGAAAAGCTCTCTACTGCAGTACAATGCCTTTGCAGAATAGTATCGATTTATCTCATAACTATTCCTTCTCCTTTTCTGGCATTTTCCATGAAAAGGAATCTATTGAAACATGAAATATATATATTACATGGAAAAATTAAGGTAATAATTTTTTCTCAAGGTGTTAATTTCTTTGTTTTATGCCAGCAATACTGAGGGTCTTTCACAGAGCTGTGGTTTGTGCAACACCACAAACATTTTCCAGGGGACAAGAGGACAGGTTGCTCTCCAGATGAAATACTAACTTTCTGCATAGTGTCAGGAGAAGTATAATTTTACCTATCTTCTGTAGACTGACAACAGTACCTGTTTCTGGTAGACTTAATTCTCAGTTGGGTAATGACTGAGCTGAGTGGAGAACAATGCAAGGAAAGAGTTTCCCAGTGAATTTTTTTGAGTATTAAAAGAAAGCAAGATTGTAGAATGTCCAGACTGAATCACACTGGAGTGTGTGTGTTGGGAAACAAACGCCTTGTGCTTGCTGTGGAATTTTATCTTGAGGGAGATCTTCAAGGATCTGTAATGTCTGCAGCTTGCTACCGTGCACTGTGAGCAGTAGAGCTCAACTGAGAAGTAGTGTTAGAACAATTGCAAATTTCAGGTTAGAACAGTTGCAACTTTCAGGTCTCTGGTTCCAACCTCTCCAGAGAGCTCAACTGCTTCAACATCCAGCTGCATTTATTTCACCTTGTGCTGTGTGACAGAGGTCCCCAAGCTACCGTGTTGTATCCTGCTGGGTTTTGACTGGAGGTGCCTCTCAGACAGCAGCAGTGGAATTTCTCCTGATTTATTGGAGGGTCTGAGTGCAGACCCCCTCAGCAGCGTCTCTGCTCCAACCCAGGGCAGCAGCACACATCAGATAAAAAGGAGATTGAGCTCTTGCTGTGGAGAGGAAAGCTGACAGAACCTGCGTGCTTCAGGGGAAAGAGACAGAAAATGGGTGGCATCTCTAAATAAGCTTTTAAATAAAAAGCTTTCCATTTAATTCTAGTTAATTTCAGAATGAACAAATCTGAATTAAAGCCTAAGTCACATTGTAGATAATTTAGATTATCTAAATAATCTGCTTCCAGGTAATTAATTAAAAAAGATAACACTATCTCTCACAACCCCTCCCTCTATGATAAGAATAGTAGCATAGAAGACCAAAAAATATAGTTCCAATGTAGACAAAAACCCAGCAGTTTTGTAAAATCTCTCTCATTATTCTTAAGGGGAACTTTTCTAATTTTCCAGGTTAGTGTGCTGGTAGCAATATACTATGCAGCAGTATTTTTCCAATATACACAACTTTACAATGCCTCATATTAGCTAAGAGATTAAAAATTTAATTTCCTTTGTTCCTTAAAAGGTTGAGAGCTGACTTGAGATTAAATACTTCCACCTTTTATTTTGCTTAAACAAAATGAAATTTTCCTTCTAAAATTTTATGAAATCAAAAGCAAAATCATAATTGTTTTTGTATTTCAGAGGAATAAAGACTTCATTACTACTTTTTTATTTTTTGTCATTTTTATTTCTGTAATGGTTGCTAGGAATACCTTCATTGACAAGTTTTCAATATAGGAATGTGACATTTTCTCAATCCACATTGTTTCTGTACTTTACAACACACAATAATTTTTTCTGTGGGAAATTTTCGTAGGGAATTGACTTATCAGAGAAAGCTCTAAAAGAAAAAAAAAAAGAAAACTGTCCACACTGGTTTTATTTGAAGGGAACTCTTCCATGGTCATGCCATTTTCTTTAAAAAATTCTCCCTACTGCAATTTCTTTGATGAGGGGATGATCTGATATTGGAATAAAGATAGTATAAAGACAGGACGTTATGAAGTCAAAGTCAAATGTATCCTCAAAAATAAAATAAGTACAATGTTCAGAAATAAAAACATCTGTCTTCTTGTGCCCATGTTGCTCTGCATCTTTTTGCTTGCATCAAGATGTTAATATTTAGGGAGAAAAGTTTTGTTTGCATATTGTTTTGAATTCCTTACTGGGATTTTCTTGTGAGCTCCCAGCACATATAGAAACAACTGCAAAAAAGAAGTCTGCCAAAATCCTTATTTTGGGTGGGGGCAGGACCCCCTCATACCTCTCCAAGTCACAGCAACAGCTCATTTCTAGCACTTAACATCACAGTAAGTGCACATTACATGTGTACTCTGCATGAACTGCTTTTTGAAGTAAATGAAGTTACAAGCCCTGTTCTTTAAAGTCATTTGACTCCCAACAGAGCATATGTAATGTCTCATAACAGACTGCAGACAGGATAATATTTCTGCCATTTGAAATACCAACAAATCTAATTCACGGGTTTTAGTCCATTTTTAAAAGAGTGCTTGGCCAAGTGGTTTTGTTTTCTTGTTAAATATTATGCACAGTTCCTTGAAAAGTTACCAAGGTCATGTTAATAAAAGCTTACCTTTTAGCAGATTTATTTCAAATGTATGGTATGGGGAGAAACAAGATTTTCAAGCAGTTTGAAAAGGAAAAAAACCCAAACCCTGCAACAAACCTGTTAGGATACAGATTATTATGAGATATTTGAAATAAATGCAGTTAAAGAAACCTTGATTTCTGCAGTGCAGCAACACTCAAAGTTGTTGTCCTGTGGCAATTTAGGGATGTTTTATCCAGATTTCAGAAGAGTCCCCAGGTGTGCAATCAATCAACACCAAGGATCAAGTTTTGGGCTTAATCTGGGTTTTCCTGTCGCCTGCACTTGTTCACAGTTGTGGGTTTGGAGCAGCACAACCAAACGCTGTGCATGTCTGTGATTCAGCATCTGTTGTAATGGGCTACATCATCCATGTAAGATCAACTGGGCAATCTTATAATTCTGAGTGTGTACAGAAGTGTGACTATAAATCTTGGTTGTGAGATGGGACTACAACTGAGGATGGATTTTGCTGTGAAGAACTGTAAGAATGGTTGTGTTTCATCTCTAGAGATGGGCTGAGAAGCTGAAAATACAATTTTTTGAGGGGAGGAAGTATAAGGCTGGATACATTTGCCCTGGATGTGTTTGAATTTTTCAAGTGAAACAAAAAAATCAAAATTTGTTTATGCTTAAATAGCAGTTCAATGAATATTTAATTTAACCCACTCTCACCCCAAAAAAACAAGAAAACAAAAATATTTAAAAGTGAAACATTCATGTGTGCTGTTAGGGAAAAATATTTAAAAAGTTGAAATGAAAATGTGAATTTTTCTTTCATTTACTCAGTTAAATGCCTTTGTAAGCAGTTGACCATGGTGTTTAGTCTGATCTTGCATTGTAGATTAGGAGTTTTAATATAGGTCTCTGCCCACAACTCCAACTGAGGCAGACTTAGGTCCATATTCTGCGTAAAATTGAAGGCAGAGAAAGAATCCAGTCCATAGAGAACTCCTTGTAGCACAGAAATTGTAGAAACAACATTATTTGTTTGAGCAAAGTAAGACAGTTAGAAATAAGTGATTTTATAGCCCTATATTTATATAGATTTTATATATACGCACCCATTGATTTGAGCTGTGGTGATGTTTAGCAGGGATGCAGGGATGTCAAATACATTTTGAACAATTTTGAATCCTACTGAATATACAACAATTGAATATACTCTTTGGTGTTCACAGGGTTTTCAATTACAGTGTGATTTTCATGGGTGAATTCTTTATCTGCAGCTTTGGCACAATGGCTGGAGGTTATTGATAGAACACCACTGTTGCTGCAGGTATCAAATCTCTGCTAACTCACCTAAGGACTTTTGCCCTTTAAAAGTCTTATTAAAAACCTTTGAATGACAATTCTGCCCCACAAATTGCAGTAGCACAGCTCAAGCATCACACTGTGCTTTGAAACTTTATCCTTTCCTGTGGAAGCTGTTACACTAAAGAAACATATTTTTCAACCTAATGATCTTATGATTCCATAAAATCCTCCTCAAGGTCTTATTTTGTATAGCTGAGGGGGTGAGGAACCAAAAGGATGTAGCAAGATTTTATCCTCAATTTGTTTCTTGAATATCTTAAAAAATAAATTTATTGTTTCGACAGTATTAGAAAGTAACAAAGAGTTACAAGCTTTATTTTATTGTGCGTTTTGGGCTCTTACTCAGTGTTGCGGCCTTTATGTTTTCTCACAGACTTTCATCCAAGGATCTGCCTAGGGACAATTAGGCAAGTACTCATTTTGAGTGTACATTATGAGGCAATTAAATCAGAGCTGTGCTCCTCAGAGGAGCAGATCTGGGCATTAATTACCGAGATGTCATGAGAAGTTGTAGTGAATTAACTCATCTTGTTCCAGGCCTGGACGCCCAGCCAAGGCTGCAAACCCGCTGCAATGTGATCCTACAGCCCAGACCCCGCTGGCTCTGGGGGGAAAGGCAGGCAGGAGGAAGGAAAAGAAACCCTTCTCAAACCTTCTGAGAAACCTGGGAGCTCCTCATGAGCAAATAAAGCAGCTGTTGTTAATCCTTCAAAAAGAAAATGAAAGAAATGCTGACGGCACCCATTAGTTTTGATTTTTCATGTTGTTGGCTGTGGTGAGGAAAGGCTGGGAGAGCTGGGAATGTCCAGCCTGGGGAAGAGAAGGTTCTGGGAAAACCTCAGAGCCCCTTCTGGTGCCCAGAGGGGCTCCAAAAGAGCTGGAGAGAGACTGGGGACAAGGAATGGATGGACAGGACACAGGGAATGGCTTCCTGCCAGAGGGCAGGGCTGGATGGGATATTGGGAAGGAATTGTTGGCTGTGAGGGTGGGGAGGCCCTGGCACAGGGTGCCCAGAGAAGATGTGGCTGGCCCTGGATCCCTGGCAGTGTCCAAGGCCAGGCTGGACATGGGGGCTTGGAGCAGCCTGGGATGGAGGAAGGTGCCCCTGCCCACAGCAGGGGGTGGAATGAGACAGACTTTAAGGTCCCTCCCAGCTCGAACCATTTAATGACTCTGAATATGTGACTCTATGCTTTAGCAAACTGTTTAACCTAAGAAGATTCAACACCTTTAACAAGTTCTTAGCGTGTCAGGCTGCTTGCTTGTACGTTACACACACTTTCTTGAGGTTAATAATATTAGAAAAGTAAAATTTAAAAAAGCTTTCTAAATTAATCAAAGGGTGAATTTTGAGAAGCAGAATCTTGAAACAACCAGCAGCTGCAATGTGTCCTGTAAGGCACACTTTGAAGAATTTAGACTGAGTTGTCCATGACTACAAGGGCCAAACTAGTGAGAAGGTGGCTGTAAAACTGGTGATATGTTTCATGCTTTCCACAACAGTCACTTTTTTTTTCTTACCATTGTGTGTCTGATAACTTATAATTTTAACAACTCATTCCTGCTTTCTGTGTGACAAGATGTCAGGCATAATGGCTGCAAGAAGGCATTCATGTGTGATGAAAAGGAGGAAGACGAGGAGGATGTAGAGGATGATGGTGCTGCTGGAGGACCCGGCCATGATCGACAGCATATTTTGAGTAGAGATGAGAAGTGTGAGTTACATGACACAGCTGGTGCCACAGCTGGCCAAGGAAAAACTGTAATAGGTGTCTGGGCAGTAGAGAAGGCCACTTTAACTTGGGCACAGCATTTATTAAGTGCCTTTGCAGGGCTTTGAGGCTCAGCTTCCTCATGCCCATCTGCCTTGGAAAGTCAGCACTTGCCTGACACCACCCCTGTGTGTAGACATTCCCAGGGATGATACCATCCTAAATAAGATGTAGGCAGGAAGGATTAAATCTTAAGATGTTCTGAAACAGGAGGTGGGAGGTGAAGACACAACCTGACAGCAGTGCTCAGGTTATGAACTTTTGATGGGAAGGTGGAGGAATCAACCATGATGATGTTTGAAATCAAGGGAAAGAGGAAGAGATGGGGAGGAAAAGATCAGAGCTTGTTTCTGAGAAGTTTAAGTTGGCAGATAAACCTGTGACAGTGGGTGCTGTCAGGGTGATGAGAGAACCATAAACAGAATGTTATGAAGTGGGTGTAGCCTCGTCAAGGCTGGGCTTGAACCTCCTCTGAACAGACATCATAGGGCTGTTCTCAGAATGGTGACACTCAAGAAATCTGATGGATTTCCTTTTCCTATAATTATTTTTACACTTGTTACTTTCCCTGTGCATAGGGTGTGTCCAGAAATTCAACTATCCACAGCGCCCTCGCTACCAGGGCCCCAGCCTCTCACAATGCCCCAGGGTCTCACCAAATCAAACCACAAGAATCAGAGAATTCCAGACTGACTTGGGTTGGAAGGGACCTTAAAGTCTGTCTCATCCCACCTCCTGCCATGGGCTGGGACACCTTCCACCATCCCAGGTTGCTCAAGGCCTGTCCAGCCTGACTTGGACACTGCCAGGGATCCAGGGACAGCCACAGCTTCTCTGGGAATCCTGTGCCAGGGCATCACCAGCCTGTAAGTAAAGAACTTCATCCTAACATCCAGCCCAAATCTTTCCTCTTTTAGTTTAGCTCCCTTTCTCCATGTCCCTTCGCTGTCCATGAGAAGAAAACTAAGTGTGGCCCAAACTTCAGCCTGAACCTGACAATGGACACCTGACAATGGCAGCAGAGCTGAGCAGCACAGGGAAGAATTTAAACACCCTGTATTTCAGTTCACAGAAGCTGATTTCTGCAAAAAGCATCAAAACATGACCAGAATGGACACCTTGAATAGGCCCTTTGAGGAAGTGCCTTTCCAGGCAGCAAGAGAGCCCTGTGAACAAGCGAGTGGAACTCAACTCCCAAAATTTGCCAGGAATATTTTTTTTCTTCACAATACACTCAGATCTGGTTTTCAGAATCATTATCTATTGGGTAGATATTTACAGCTGAGTCTTTACATTTTTGGGAATGAAGAAAAAAAAAGAAAGTAATAATAAAATCTTGCAAACTCATAGCTCAGCTTCTTCTTCTATTAGGTTTGGAGCAAAAAGCAAAGAATCTTGAAAGCCCACAAATATTTGTATTTAGCAATTCAGTGGTTTTATCTCTGCATGAGACCAGGCTAGGATAAAAAATGCCTTGGAAACACAGATTAAAACAGGTCCTTTAATAGTGGTTCCCAACACCCTCCCTGAAGTTTCTCATGGCAATTTAATTAAATTAAGAAAATGAGTCTGACTAATGCCTCTGAAACTCAGCGACTGAAATACCTGGAACTTCGCTCCACTTATGTAATATGCCTGTGTACAAATACTGATTTTAGTATGGGTCCCATCTCCTCCTCCNTCTTTCTTCTTTCTTCTTTCTTCTTTCTTCTTTCTTCTTTCTTCTTTCTTCTTTCTTCTTTCTTCTTTCTTCTTTCTTCTTTCTTCTTTCTTCTTTCTTCTTTCTTCTTTCTTCTTTCTTCTTTCTTCTTTCTTCTTTCTTCTTTCTTCTTTCTTCTTTCTTCTTTCTTCTTTCTTCTTTCTTCTTTCTTCTTTCTTCTTTCTTCTTTCTTCTTTCTTCTTTCTTCTTTCTTCTTTCTTCTTTCTTCTTTCTTCTTTCTTCTTTCTTCTTTCTTCTTTCTTCTTTCTTCTTTCTTCTTTCTTCTTTCTTCTTTCTTCTTTCTTCTTTCTTCTTTCTTCTTTCTTCTTTCTTCTTTCTTCTTTCTTCTTTCTTCTTTCTTCTTTCTTCTTTCTTCTTTCTTCTTTCTTCTTTCTTCTTTCTTCTTTCTTCTTTCTTCTTTCTTCTTTCTTTTTTTTCTTCTTCTTCTTTTCTTCCTCTTTTCTTCTTCTTCCTGAATTCTCCATGTAAAAAACCAAAACATATTTGTTTAAAGCAAAAAGCCCTGCCTGTGAACAAGCTTTCTTCAGAATAAGCCTGAAGCTAGCCTGCAGTCTGACAAGCCTATGAATTAATTGCACTATTTCTTTGCTGGCAAATGAGAGGCTTATAAACATCCTTTTAAGCTTGCTGAGTGATTTTCTGAAGTTTTCGTATATGTTGCTGTAGAATATTTTGATTTTCATGATGTAATTAACAATTGTTCAGGCTTAGGATAATTGGCATCAACCAAGGTTGACTGCACCCAGTTTGCTGGCCCAAAGTATTTATTTGTGGTGAGCTCTGCTTTGGGATGAGGGCAGTCAGCAACTTCCATATGCCACACAATGACAGTGGCAGAAAGGTGTGGAGGGGACACACAGGGACATGCTAAGACAGTGAGTCTAGTTTTGATACCACGAAAGAAATTCAGTTTGTCCTAGCCTTCCTTGCAGCTGGAACCTAGAGAAAGTACCTTGATCACCGCAACATTTTCAGGGACATTTTTGTGAGAGAAAACTATTCTCTCATACCTATTATCATGTGCATTGGTTCATGTCTCCTTATAGTTTCCAGTCAATCTCTTCTCCAAGGTATCAGGCAATAGGACAAGAGGAAGCAACCTCAAGTTTCCCCAGGGGAATTTTAGATCAGATGTTTTCTTCACTGAAAGGGCTGACAAGCATTGGGATGGGCTACCCAGGCCAGTGGTAGAGTGGCCAGCCCTGTAAGGGTTCAAAAGGCTTGTGGATGTGACACCTGGGGATGTGGGTTTGTGGTGCGTTTGACAGAACTGGGGGAACAGTTGGACTCAACGGTCTCAGAGGACTTTTCCACCCTTAATAACTCTGTGATTTCCATATGACACTGCTGGGATGGCAGGAGAGGTCACAGGGCTGAGCTGCAGTGGCTGGGAGCTGGGTGAAGAGAAGCAGACATCTCCAAAGGGGATTTTTCACACCCATCCTTGCTGAGGACAGGATGAATCAGTCATCAGAAGGGGATGTCTCTTCCCTCTGACCACAAAGGAAGAAGAAGATTCTGGTTTAGGCAATATTGTGGGTTTTCAGTGAATGGAATTGTGTGGGATGAAGCTTGCCCTCAGAAAATGGATGTGGAGATGCAGTTTAGCATGACATTTGCTATGGCAAAAAAAGTGGTGTCACTGTCCTGAAGCCAGGAAGCCACAAGATTTCTCTTCACACTTAATAATGGCTAAAGTACCAATTGCAACTCATACTGTTCTCCCACAGCATCCACAAGTCTTTGCATCTGGTTCTCTGCGACCTGGGCAGAGATTTCGCCAGATGTTTTCAGGCTTTGTATCAATTCAGCAGGCATTCTTTGGGTTTTTCCTAAATTCAGCAGGGATCCTCCTCCCCCTGGAGTCACCACCAGCACAGTCACAGGCACTCAACCTCAGGTACCAAATACACCAGAATGGAGACTGTAACTAATAATTCACCTTGTCTGCCACACCCATGACTTGTGAAAGCTTCAGGTGTGTGTCTGCATGGAAATCCACAGCCACTTTTCTTTGACCAAAACTACTTACTTTGACTTTTCTAACTTTCCTCAATTAGAGAACCCTTAACTGGTGAACACCTCAAGGAAAGAGGTTTTCACTCAGCAGACTAATGTAATGCTTTCTTATGCTTTTATTATGTGCCTGAATTTCTGAATATCCATCACCCCTTGCCAGATATATTAGGGATGCTTTAAAATTAAACTGTTTTGGTCTGAGCATTGATCGTTCTGTGCAAGTCACTGATCTAAGAGTGAGAGAAATAATGCATTTGGTGTTTATCTTGATGTAAAAAGGAGTTTCTTGCTGTTGTCGCATAAATAGTCCTTTAAAACAGTACATAAAAAGGAGAGACATGAGAAAAAATGCAAGGCTCACAAATTTGTTCTCCTTGGTGGAAAACAGCGATGGAAATGTATATGAAAACCAGCTTTGCCACCAGACATCCCCATGAACTGGCACTGGAAGCCAGTGGCACAGGCTCAGCCTTGACTAATCTTGTTTAAAGGATCTGGCTTAGAAAGGAAAAAAAAAAAAAAAGAGTATAATAAAAGCATCCAACGATTTCAAAACCCAGCACAAAATTGCTGATGCAAGGGAAAATGTGAAATAATTCCATTGTGGGTCTGTAAAGTCACACACTCAAAAGACCTGAACAACTGCAAATGCAGTTCACACATCCAGTGTGAGGAATAATTAACAATATTAAACGAAAAATGGAAGCTGAGCACACATAAAAAAGAGGGAACCAGCATGAAATATCTTACTGCTTCCAATAAAAACTCTTTCATGAACAGCCAAAATATGTCCCTTCACAATACTTTTTTGACACAAAAGGTAATCTTTGGTGCTCTGAATTGTCAATTGGCTCCACAGGGGATGAATAGATGAGACACCTGCACAAATTTGAACTCACAGCATCTATTTCTCACTTCTGTAGTTTTTACTGGATTTTTCTAATATTTGCCTTATTGAAACTAGTAGGATTTTTACTTCCTAAATGATTGAAAAGCTCCTTATTTGAGCTATATAGCCTAAAAAAATCAGGAGCCACTAATCAAATCCAGTGTGAACACTCTAATTCTAAATTCTTAACATAAATGATAAAATCTTCATTAAAAGAACATTTACACTTTTCCTTTTTCTAATTGAGATCTACCCTTCTGCCTCTAAACATTTATGCTTATAATGAATAACAAGTTTTGGCTGTATTTAATGGACTTTATTAATATTGTCATATTGTCATACTGGCATGGAATTCTGTTCCATGGAAGATGCCAGGACTCAGGAAAGCCTTTCTAAGAACACAGAGTTTTATCCAAACACAACTGATTTCAAAATTAATTGCTTTTCTTAAAAAAAAAAAACAAAACCCAAAAAACTTGGAGCCAGCATCTTGTTTAATTTTGTGGGTTGGAAGACATTAGTATTAATTTTGTACTGATACCTATTTTTTTTTATATCTGGTCACAGCAAAATGCACATCAAAGGGATAGTCTCATTGCATTTTTATCATGGAATTATAAAATGTTTTAAAATGCATTCATTGTAATATTTATTTTCTTTTTTTTTGTTTATTATTTAAAACTATTTTATTATTTTCATTTGTGCAACGGTAATGGCCAGAAGCAAGAGCACTTCTGAGTTGAGTGCTCTCCAACCCAAGAAGGAAAAGATGATTCCCTCCATCCAAAATCTCACATCAAGGAGAAAATGAGCCTGTATAATTTGGCAGGAATCACTGTAATCACAGCATTTCAGCAATTGAGCTTATATCAAGTGACTTTTATGCCACTTCCTGACAAGAAGAGAGTGCCTGTGAGATATCAGCAATTTACCTGACACCCGTGAGACTTATTCTATTCCTAATTCTTATAGAAAGCTCAGAACAAGTAATTTTGAATTTTGATGCTTAAAATAATTCCTAGGGTTAGGTGAAATTCCTGCCTCCATAAAAAACGGATTTGTAAGATGAATTTGGTTTCTTTACAATGCTTAAAACCCCTGGTTTCCAAACAGTCCTTGTTGTGAAATTAGTCAGTTCCACCTGGAGAGGAAATCAAGTTGCTGCCTGCATAGACAACTCATTTGTGCATGTGCACACACAGACAAATTCCCTCACTTTTAGTCTCATATTTTGACTTAAAGGAGAAAATTACACAATAAATAAATAATAAACATGTCATCTCCAGTGTTTTCCATTTTTTCTGTGCAGAGGTTCCACTGAAGAGCAAGTCTGACCAGGAATGACAAAACCCCTACAAATGGAAAAAGACAGAGCACTTATCTCTCTGGTCCAAAGAAATTGTAACTATATTGTGGGCCAGACATTTCTGAGCCTGAGAATTCTTCCCTAGAGAAACTTTTCAATTGTTTTCCTTTTTCCAAAACAACTTTGTGTAAACAATATTTTTTCCCATAACAACCTCTCTCCCAGGTGTTGTTTGCTATTTCTGTTACTTAACTGATAGAGAGAGGTGTCAGTTCTATGACCAGTAATGTGCTTTAGCACAGCATGTTATGAAAAGTCTGGATGAATTGTAAATAAAGCCTTCTCTTCTGTCTGCTGACTCCAGTCAAGCATCTTTATTTTGTGTCATGAATAGACCATTTTTAGTCTATAACCTCCGTCCTGTGGCTCAAAACATGGATATTTCCAATGCCTAGATGGAAGATCAGCTTTAGCCATTTCAGGGGTTACCCAGTGGAGGTTTGAACTGGGCTGCCCACAATGCCAGGGGATGTAAAACTCTGCTCCTTGGGACCATCAGGACCAGTCCAAATCCCTGATGTGAAGTCTGGAGTGCTTCCCTCAACCCACAAAAAGGCTGAAAAACAGGAAACTCATGGAGCAGTAAGTCAACCCCCTTTTTTCTTGCAAGAATTTACCATATTTCAAGTAGTTCTCCCATTTGGTGCCAATAAGATTTCAGGAAAACAGATGGGAGACCTGTAACACTTTTCTGCTGAAAGAATAAGTAATATTCCTTTGAGGAAGAATCAGGCTACACTGTACAGTTGTGGTTTTTTTTAGCTGGACAGGCTAAAACAAAGTTAAGCAATAAGCAGTGTTCTTATATAGAAAAATGCAGTTAAATTATCATCTTTATGACAGAGCTTACATGAGTATGTATATAACTGGTGCATCCTTTCCCCCCACCTTAAATGCCTGAACTGTGTGTGAAATTGACTCTCTTTTGGCAATACAGGCTCTGTATCTTTGAGGTTGAGCCCTGTTGGGGTAAGCAGAAAAAAAAGGTTTGCTGGGTTGGTAATGCTTTAAAGCTTTGAAATTGTCTCTCATCACCCAGAAACAGCTTGGCTGAGGTGAAATCTTGTGGGCTTGCTGGAAACCTTCTTTACTTTTCTGGGATGTAATGGAGCTCATAGGAAAACCTGTGTGTGATGTGACCTGAAGTCACCATCCTATTTCATGCTGGGTAAAAGCCATTATTTTTGTGTGTGTGTAGGTGAGTGCTCTCTTAGAATGGTTCTAGGAATCAAAACTGGGAAATTAAATCTGCATATACATAACCAAAAAATGGTAAACCAATCTTGTCTCTTGTCCTTCAGCGACTACTTTTACTTTATTTGCCTTCTGTTATGAAGCTGATGTTCCCTCAGGCAAGGAACAGAAATCTACATTGTTCTCAAATGTGATTACAAATCAGGTGAATGCTATGAATAAGCCAAGAGTTCAGGCTGCTCTAAACCTTTATTTTAACCAAATTATCTAAACTGGCTAATTAAATGACTATAAAGCAATTTGAAGCCTCGTTTCCTATTGTCCTTTTGACTCTCTTGAGTGAATACATTTAGAAATAATTTATGAAAATGCAGTGCACTGGAAAATATATTCACCCAGTTCCTTTCTCAGCTGCACTATTTTGCAGTCCACAGCAAATTGGCACTACTCTCCCCTGTTCCTGCAAAATGTTCAGTGAATTCAAATGGCTCTCAAATCTACTGAGACAGTTGAATTATTGCAAAAGTCTGTCTAGGGTTGTAGACATGTGTTCTTTTGGCTCCCCCTCCATCCTACTGAAAAATAAACTACTGTTCTTCATGGCTTATTTTGTCTCTGTCAAGGAAACTTTCTGCTCCCATCTCAGGAGGATTGTACAATAGCAATCTGATCCTGACCTTTCTACCTCTTCCTTGAATAACAGACGAAAATTGGACAGTGAGAAGTGGTGTATGTTCCATAACTTGTATCCCAGTCACAATCTAATGGCACTCTTCTCCTAGTAAAAACAACAGTTGCAGCAAAGGTTAAGGTAAACAGGTTTAGCTAATTACCTCTTAATCAAATCCAGTTATAATTTACTGATGTCCTCTGAAGCTCTGTGCCTGCTAAACCATGGGCTTTGGTTGGATTAGCTTATCTATGATAAATGCAGTGTGATTAATTTCTCCCACAGTACAGCAGCACGTAAATATCAAGTGAGAATAATATATGACCAAATAAAAAAAAGAAAATACCAGAAATGAAGCACACCAGTGCTTTCAGGATCAAGAAACTCACACTACATTCAAGCAATGTGCTCTTTTGTGTGTGAAAATGCTTACTACAAGTAAATCAGGTAAATACATATGACAGAAGCATACATTTATCCTATAAAGCTTTGAAACTGTGGATGTGGACACCTCAAGTGTCTTTTTTTTTTGTAAGTTGTCTTTCTAAATTATGAAATAGTCTGTTTCTCAAGGAAGTGAGAGGAAGTAAAGAAAGCTCAATTAAAAATCCACTTGAAATGTTTATGTGAGATATGAAACTACATATAGTCCTTGAGTTTATACTTTGGTTTCAAGCTCAGACTGGTTTAATCAAAACATTTTTTATTTCTTGAGCAAACTTTAGACTATTTTTCAAAGAAGCAGCTCAGAAGTAAAGTTCTGTGTCAAAATAGTAAAGAAGCCATAATGCCCATAGCTTTCCTAGAAGCCCTGTGAAATGCAGCAGTTTTGATTCAGATGCAGTTTGTTTTTTTAACTTTATACAAATCCAAAAACTGAGGCAGACAGAAAATGTCAGCATGAAGTCCTTGCTGTGGCAGAAGCAGCAGGACTGGACATGTCTCTCTGTGCTGTCAGTGCTCTGTCATCCTCAATGGGGTAGAACCAATTTATGTGATTTTTAGACACAAATCTCACCTTGCTTTGGCACTAACTTCAATGCCATTCCTACTGCAAAGCAGCAAGTTTTTTGTAGTTTACAAAACAATGATTTAACCAAAACCTTCCCCTCACTCTCAGCATTGTAGATTTGGATTAGTCAGCAGGATAAATTTCTTCATGGAACTTCAGGCTGCCCAGAGCAGAGGTAGAGTCTCTGGAAGTGTTCAAAAACATATGGCATTTGAGAATGTGGTTAATGGTCAACACAGGGATGGTGCTGGGTTGACAGCTGGACTTGATGGTCTCAAGGTCTTTTTCAGTCTTCATGGTTCTGTGATTATGGGTACTTCTCCCCAGATGTTGAAAAGCTGCTGCTACACTCAGAAAACTTTGAACACAAATTTTCTTTTCTTCATTGTCAACCACAGAATGATTGGTTGTCTTTTTTTTTTTTTTTTTTTACTACCAGAAGCCAGGACAAATTTTTTCTCAAATCCCAGCAATAGCCTTCATTTAGTGTGTTGGTTAGTCCTGATGGGCAGGGATACCTTCCAGGTTGCTCCAAAGCCCTGTACAACCTGGTCTTGGACATTTCCAGGGATCCTGGGGCAGCCACAGCTTCTCTGGGCAATTCACACTTTGTCTCTGCTGCTCTACAGTCACCAGGATTCAGCATTTGAAGGAAGCAGTGGAAGGAAATTAGAAATTCAAGCTGGGCACACAGATTAGAGTATTTTCTAAACAAGGACCTAAAGTTCCACTGATCTCTATTCTACAACTCTGAATCAAACACGACAGGTTTTCTGCACTGTTGAGCTGGCCAACCTGTTGAAGGGAGATAAAACTCAGAAAGAAAGAGTTGGGTGTAAAAGTGGTCCTGAAATAGCTGTGGTAGAAAATGACTTTGAAACAGATCCATTCCTTTCACAGAAATTATTAAATTTTTTCACTGGGATAGTTTCATTGTGACATGCAGACTATAAATAATAGGCTGAGTTACAGGAGCGTTCATAACTTCTCTTTGTTGGGCAGAGTTGAAGTTGTCACTACCCTTTGGTTTTCTCCTACTTGCATATAATTTTTCCAGCTCTTCTGTTGCGCGCCTCATGAAAAGAGAGCTCAAGTTCAAGGCTGTGTGGGATTTTTCTCAAGCCATTGGAGTTCCAGCCAGTAAATAAGCATCCCAGCACACAGGCCAAATTAATTCCATCATCATCAAATGGAAACAAAGTGACTGAGACAAAGTGACTGAGAGGTCAAGGAAATCTGCAGCTGAGAATCAAACCGGGGCCAGTTGGGAATTCAACACGTTAAAGGTGAACAAGGGGGCAATTTTGGAGCTTGGGGTACACTCCAGTGATTGCACACAATCCTTCATGTTTCTTGTGGTTTTATCTTAGATTTATTGTTGACTGATGCACAAGATGAAACAAGGGTTGTTCTGGTATGTGAATTTCCTTCTTTGAATTAATTTTGTACCGCTGACATGACTGCTGTATGAAGTGACTCCTTAGAAAACATTTTTAAATTCTACACCAGTGCAGGAAAGCTTTAGTGTGTCTGACAGCTCTGGAACTGCCTGGTCAGAAGACAGGTCAGGGTTCAGCCTATTAAACTTTCAGTGGCTGCAAGATGCAACATGAGCTGAATCGCCCATCCACCAACACAGACCTGATTGCTGCTCCCATTTCCTGATGCAGCAAAGGACAAAGCATGAAAGAAATCAATGCGTGCATTTTATCTCCTGCAGGGATGACATCTTTCTGACTGACTGATAAAAACCCCTCAGATGATCAGATAGGAGAAATTTCTCAGCTACATGGTTGGTTTGCCTCAGAGCAGCACTGTTCTTTTAGAGTCACTTCCAGTCAATGGTCTGGGAAAACATGCAAAAAATAAAACAATCTTTTGGGTAAAAACAGCTGTGCATTTTCAGCGCAATTGTAATCTGGCACCTTGAATTCATGACCCTTTAGATTTGGTGTCATGTGAACCCTGATTACTCATCCCTTGGGGGAAAGGAAGCCTATCTGAGAAGCTCTCACACTTCCAAACTGCTTCATTTTTCATGTCTTTAAGCCACGTAAAAGTAATAACCCTTCCACAAGATATTGCTTGGTGGCTCTTGGAAATGCCTTGGAATAGGACTTACACAGCAGATTTGAATAAAACCCAATATCTTGTTTTTACAGTGTCTGTGGATTAAAGTGTGAAATGTAACCATTCTGACTAAAATCTGTGCCTTTCCACAACCCTGTTTTGTATCAAAACTGGAGCATCTTGGGTGCCTGTTGTGGGATGCCATCTGGCTCTGTTCTGCCCTAAAAGGGCACTGGGATTACAAACATCATTCATGTTTCTGAAAAGCGTCTTTTGTATCTGTCCAAGACACCCAACACAGCCATGCTAACCCTGAATAATGTCCTCTGGCCTATTTCTTTCAGCTCCTCCTTACACACCCTCACACAGCAGTGGGCTCATAATTTAGTTAATCTTACCTCGGCCAAAATCTTCTTTCACAGCTTTACTTCTTGGAGCAGACTCCCCAAGATGTGGAGGAAATTCTATGGAGAGAGTTATTCAACCTGTCACCATCTAGATGTAGAGTTAATTGTCCTGGAAGGCTCTAGGACAGCAGACATTCAATTTTTCATTGCTTTGTTAGGGACTCATCTCTGGTCTAATCACCTTAGATATCCTCCATCATTAAAGTAGGCAAAAAAAGGTGCTTTAAGGTTTTATTTTATCTCATGACTGAAGTTAGGGAGATAAATCCCTCTCTGGTGTTCTCAGGTGACAGTGGAATTGCAGGGGGATATGGATCTCAGGTGAACCATGGCATCTGGCTACACTTGGAGTCCCCATTTTGCTGAGGAATCCTATCCTGTGGAGTGACTAGATTTGGAAACCAGGAGCCTCCAGTTAGGAGGAACATTGGCAGATAGAACCTGTTTTGTCATAATGGTTCTTCTGTGGGAACCAACTCTGTTGAGCTATGCTGAGTCTTTTTAAAACAGATAATTCTTGGCAGATGTTGAGAGTAAGTGTCGCATGTTATTTGCATTTAATTTTTGAATCCTATTGAGCTAAGTAAATTTTATCTCTTACTTACCTTTCTCATTAATGCACAGAAATAAATATTTCATTTCCACATGGCTTATTTAGTTTCAAACTGGCAGTTTTCAAACCTGGTTCATAAGGTTTGGAGAGATTGTCAGCTGACCATGAAACAGATTAATTTGGAGGTATTGACAAACATAACCTGCACTGGGAGGGTTCCATCAGCTGGAACTTTGGGTGCTTAGTTCCAGTGACATAACCTCTGAAGAGCCTTTCACTTTTGAAAGGGTGTAGAATTCTTCTTTTGATGTCTCTGGTGAAAACCACAGATCAAAATGTATTTTTGTGCTTTTCCCTGCCATTGTTCCCACGGGGGAATTGTCTGTATATTTATGGCAGCCATGTGGCATAGGGTTCTGTCATTCGTCAACACCCATGGGCTTGTTGGTCTCTAATGCGCAAGGCACAGGGAAAAGGATGATACTCTGAACTCTTCTCATCTTGAGCTCATCCTGGAGCTTTTCCTCATTGTGGGGCTCCTCCTCTGTTCCCTGAGGGCCCCAGATAGAGCTCCATGAGTCCTGGTAGGAGTGAGCTGCTGAAAAGCTGAACCTAAATCCTCTTTGTGAATCCAGTCCATTTGTAGATGCCAGCTGTGCTTGGAAATTTGGCTTATGATCTTAAAATCACTTTGTAGACCCAGCCCTCAGGCACCTTTGACAATCCCTCCATAGGAAATGAGGTTTTTTTCACTGTAAGTGTGAAATAGGGTATAACTCTGACTGGTTTTAGTGCAGCTAAGATCATGTAGCACTTTTTATAGACTGCCAAAGGGTCTAAATATGGTCAGTAAACCAGAAGGTGTTTTAAGGGGAGTAGACAGAAAGGGGTTAGGTCTGCATGGGCTCATTCACTTCTGTATTTAAGGCATGGGGGGTACAGTGATGCCTTTGGGGAAGAATACAGCTACTTGCACTTTATTTCATTCCTGCAATTTCAGTGCCAAGCCACTGGAGTTGAGGAGAGATGATTCTTTTCCTTTTTCTTGCCTTTGAACATGCAGGCAAGAAAATAATGAGGCATTGTACCCTGATCCGCTGTACAGAAAACCAATTCATTGAATAGCTTGGCCTTTCAATGATTACTTTTACTTCCAATTCATTATTTTAAGCAGGTTGGGTTTTCAGCACTCCAATTCCCTTAGGAGAAAAACAAACCAACACTTTCATACATTAAGGTGTGTACAGGAATTTTGAAGCAAAATTGACTGTGGACCAATGGAGGCCCGAGCTGAAAACACCCTGACCTCTGCAGCTGAATGGGTGCACGCTTGGCTGTAGTGGAGGGCTCTTACAAGCAGGCTGCTGTCGTTTACCTCTTGGAGCCTGAGGTCTCATAGAGACAACAATCACTTTTGTTTTAAGAAGGAAAAATATGTAATAGTATATTTGTTTTAACAAAGGAAGGTATCCTGTGAAGTGGGCTCCCAGGGGCCTGAATTTTTACCATACGGACTCCAGGTTGCAACTCCAAGAAAGTTTGGGATGGTTTGTGGTCTACAGATGCACTGACAAATGTGTGATTTAGTGTGGAGAAACACCAGCACAATGACCCTTTCATAGACCTCTTTTAAACATTATTGTTTCCTGTCTTCCAGCAGTCACTTCTGGAAACTTGAACATAACACTGAACCCTTCACTGATTTTAATGCCACCTTCCCATAACTGCTCCCCTTTGGAGAGAGATGCACAGGTGTTAATCTACTTATGCTTTTCATCTGTTTTAAAGAGGTCTATGAGAAAATGTTCTCTGTGTTTTGCATTGACCAACTTCCTTTGCCTTGTGTTACAAGAAGGCTTTGTGAGTACACCCGAAGAGATTTTCTTTTGCAAGCCCCTGGAATCTTCAGAGGAATTGCTTCCTGAGTTTTATTTTGTGCAGCAGGGCTGTGGGAAAACCATATCAAAACCATCTTTGCTTTGAAGTTGGCTGATGTTTCCTGGAAGAGGGTTTTGGACACTGGAGCTAAGGACATGGCAAAATTTCTCCTTGTATCCACACAAAATCATGTTTGTGAGACTCAGTTGCACCCCAATTGCAACCCCTGGTTGCTCAGCTCTTTTGATAACAGTCACTAAAAATCTGCTTTTACAAGCAACTTATACCATGGTTTACTTATTACCCTTGAAGTTTTTAACTCAACTTTTGACTTCAACATGCAGGTGCATTGAAACCCTAGCACAGTATGTTGTGTGATTTCTTGTCACCTTTTTATGTTGCCTGAAAGACGTTTAGGCAACATAAGTTGCCTCTAGTTGCCTGAGGATGGTTAGGTTGATGGTTGGACTTAGTGATCTCAAAAGTATTTTCCAACATGATTCTCTGATTCTGTTGTATGAATATGAAAATGTGAAGCTGTTGAAGAAAATGAGCCTTGTCCAGGGGGAACAAATTAAGAAAATAGATTTTTTTTTCCCCTGACAGAGTTACAAATGCAGTTCTTCACTATCTTTCTTTGCAGCAGAAAAATTTATTTCCACAGAACCTCGATCAGCTCATTGGTTCAGCACCAGCCCAAGCCAGAGGGAGTCAGAGCACCCTGTGTGCATGAGGTTGCACCAAACATGCACTTTTGAGGACAATGAGGTGGTCTGGAGAGCTTGGGTGGTGACACCAAGGAGCAAATGTGCATGTGCTGGAAGTGTTACGGGCTGCCAGAGCTGGCTTGTGCAGGGTGGCATCGCTCCTGTGCCAGAGCAGGTGGAGCCTCTGATGTCTTTTTTGGGACTACCTAAAAACAGAAGCCAGACAGAATTAAGAGCATAAAGCAGATATATTTATTTATGTACTATTTATGTACTTCAGGTACATTTAGGGAAGATGAAGCTCCCTCCAGGGGCTATATCCAAAATGATGCTCACTAGTTTTTCAGACAAATATAAGTTTGGTCTATTTACACATCAGGGGTTAATCCTTCAATTACAGCTTCAGGTAATGAAATAATTTACCCCCGGCTTCCCCCCCAACTCACTTTTTTGTTTATACTTTCCTGGACTAGACACAGTAGGTGTCCTTGAGTTTCAGGCCCAGAAGGATTGTTTTATCTGACCAAAATGTGAAGACACTAACTAACACTATATATGGAGTTTGAAGTTACACACTAAAGCAGTACAAGATTTGAAAAATATAAAAGCTATAATCTTAAGTCATTATTGGGACCCCCCAGACCCATCCTATGCCAAGGTGTCTGACTCCTTCCAGGCATCAGAGCCTCTTGCAGGTGCCAGGGTGTCTGCTGGAGCTGCTAGGCTGTGCATGCTGCTTTTTGCCCATCAGAGATCTGTCAGCTCCATGCCCACCATCTGCTGCAGAGCAGCCTCCCCTTTAATCGCAACTGTTTGATTTGCCAGGGACTGGATGGATAAATGAGGTGTGATTGTTTTGAGCACACCTCAGAGGGGCAGAAGAGATGGTCAATGAGGTCATGCTGCAGCTTTAGGATCCTGAGAGTGCAGGCCCTGGTTATCAGACCTGGGCTTCCTAGGTTTGCAGTTTGATTTAACACCTCATAATATCCTCTTAATTTGCCTCTGTGGATCACACCTCCACATGTGCAATGCTTTTCTTTCAGGTACAGATTAAGCTGGGAACTTTAAGGTCAGATAGGAATTAAGCAGAACAAAATGTACAGTTCTTCTAGATGTGAGGTTTTTGGTTTTTTTTTATGTGAGCTTTCTACTCCCGTGCTTTATGCTGAATCACGTTTACCTAAAAATAAGCATTTCAAAATTTAAAATAAAATTTCCCCTTTTTCCCCCAGCTCTTTGATTGTTCTGTCAGGAAAGTACAGCAGAACAGAGCCAAACCTGATAATGGACTCTGATTTTGAAGTCGTGTTTGCTAAAAAACCAGGAAACCTCCTTTTGAATTGCTTCAACTAATGTTTTCTTTTCACTTTTAAATTCACAAAGAGGATCTGAGGACAAGGAGACCCAAATAACAGCTTCATAAATGAAGAAGTCAGTCTATTTTGTCACTAGCAGCTGAAAAAGTCTCTTTTCTATACTTTGTCTGTCCACAATAATTAAATATGAGTGTTAATTGGAACCTCAGCTAAGACATTAACAGCTTTTACTGTCATGTAACAGTGTTAGACATAAGCAGAAGACATTCAGCTACACATATGGACAAGAAGGAGAAGACAGTCAATGCCCTCAGCCAGGGCATTCACTATTTTAATTATTCATTAAAATAATGAATCTTGTGGCAGGAGAGAGGGAAAATCATCTTGTAAAGGATGGGAAAGACATGGGATCAGGAGCGCTTCCTGCAGGTCAGTATGAAAGGTCTGACAAGGGAAGCAGGACCACAGAAATCTCATGTGCCAGGAAAACATTACACTGACCAGGAGATCTCAGATGAGGGAGGAGATAGAGCTTTGTTCCAGTACCTTGGAGGGGAGAGCTTTCACATGGAGGTACCAAAGAGGTGTCCTGAGAGCAAACAAAAGAGTTTGGGTATGTCAAATTAAGCAGAGGAGACATATCAGGGCAGAGAATATTTGCAAGGAGCCAGAGTGAGATGCCGGTGGAATTAATGGGAATGAGGGATTTTCAAGAGGGGCACAGGTTTCCCTGAGTTGCAAGTAAGGATTTGTAATGCAGGAGACAAACAAACAAACAAATAAATAAATAAATAAATAAAACGTGTAATATTTGCATTGTAAAGCTCCCCTCTTTTCCCAAAGAACGTAAAAATGAGTACTGTGGCACTAGTTGCCGTGATGGAGATTTATTCAAGGCATAAAGAAATTTTGTAGCCATCTGTGCTCTGTGATCTATCAAACAGGGACTCCTTATACATGAAATACCACCGTACCTCAGCACAGGAGAAATCACATAACTGTTTTCTGAGAAATAAAATACCACAGTCTTCCCATAATTGCAAATAGCTCTCAGTTGCAACTGGGAAACCTTGGAGACAGTTAATCTTTTGTCATATTCTGTACAAGTAGAGACAAAATGGAATATATTTCCAGTATTGAATTACTTGTTCATTTATTCCAAGTTAAAGATGCTAATTACTATCTGTATTTTCACAGCGTTATCTGATTATATTAACCTGACAAAAGGGCAGCCAAAATTCAAGATTAAGTTTCTAGATAATGCTAATAGATTCATTTCCTCTCATCTCTTCTGTCTTTTGGCTGATTTTCATTAGTTCATTTGTAAGGCTCCTATTAGCCCATGGTTATTTCAACACAACGTGCAACATAGATGTGGAATTTGATCTTGATGTTATTCTCCAATATTTAAAATCTGACTTCAGATCTGTCTGTCGCCTGAGGAAAGCAGGAGAATGCAAATAATGATCTAAGATTCAAGAAAACAAATAGGCAGAGAAGTAGGAAAGCCTGCTTTGAAAATGCCTGCTGGAAAGGAGGCGTAAAAGGATGGTGACAAGGAGGAACAGAGATGTGTTTTCTCACTTTCAGGATGAGAGAACCAGTCAGCAACACACTCTGGAAATTTTCCAGAGTACCTCTCATGTCAGTGGCTTTAACATTCCCTATGGGATGCGGGAACTGCAAAAAGGCAGAAAAAGACAGCAGTTTTGTCAGTGCTGTCAAAGTTACCATCAGTTTTAGGATTAAAGATGCAGCTCCCAAATTTTATGCTGAGGTCGAAACCACATTTTGCATTAGAGGAGGGGTACCCTGTTGACCCTTAAAAACCTGTTTACAAGAAGATGTGTTTGTCCAAGGCTATGGCAAAAAAAAAACCCAACTATTTTTAAAAGCCTCATGGAGCTTCAGCCAATGCTCTGAGGTCCTAAATCATGATCTTTAGATGACTACTGTTGGCCCTGGGGAAATCATGATTTTTGTCTTATCTTTGTCAGAATCAGTGGTGATAGCTGGAATCAACTTATTCTACTAGCTGATTGTATTTCCAACCATTTGGGAATTTCTGCCATTTGGGATTTTCAGCATTAGGAAGATGCTGATGTCCTGCAAGTGCCTTCACACCTCCAGAGTTCAGAAGCTCATTGGCACATGTGGGTGTGTATGCTTTGAAATGAAGATGATAGGAGTTTCGGTGGAGGCAAAAGTAAAAACATGGGGCAGAGAAACACCTGAGGGAAAAGAAGAATAGGAATTAATGGGCTGTGAATTCCAGTTCTGAGGCAATCAAGTTTGCTCTTATGTATATTTGCCATGTTTGTATAATCCTTCCCCAAAAGAGACTGTTATAGATGGGATATGCGATTTGTATTTTTCCTGTATCATTTCTGTGTTATATCTATCTATATGTAATATAAGGTTAAGGATAAATTTGAACCAAAAACACACAGAGAGACTCAGCCACAGAGAATTGCTTCATATGGAAGACGCTTCCAGGAATAATGAGCCGATCTGATTACCATCGAGGCAGAACAACAGGCAGGAAAACATCTATCTCCTCGAGTCCCCGGCATTGTAAACAAACCCGATTGAGATATGAAGAGTGAATAGGAGGTTCCAGACAGTCCCTTTCACAGACCACAGCAGCTCCGGGACTCATCTGCATTTCTACAGACAGACCGATAAGGACACTGTCCTGAGATGTCATCATGAGATCAGCATCATGAGATGGCAATGGAGAAACTTCATCAAGACTTGAGTGGGCCATCCTGCCTGGCTATGAATTATTCCCGAAGAAGCAGCAACA
>WEIU01024168.1:447-20855 GCA_013389925.1 Aegithalos caudatus
TGGTTTGCTATGGCTCACCACACAGCCATTAAGAGTATCATCTCTGCTCAGCACAGAATTGCAGGTAATAGTATTTAAACTCTCTATAACACTGTGAATGATAGTGCTCTCATTTTGTCCAGGAAGAAATGTGATGACAGGCATTCTGACTAAGACTGTGATTTAAGTGAGTTAGGTACAAAAAAACCAACATAATTTCATCGGAGGATATAAGAGGATGTGGCATCATTGAAATTTACTATTGATTTTAAAGTGATTAAAAAAGAACAATGGATCTTAGAGTCAGCCATTTTAGGAGAAAAAGATGAGCATGTTCATAAATATTTCCTGATATTATCACACTGTAACTTAGCTGTTCTGAATCCCTCTCTAGAGATGCTGCTTTTCTCTAAGTCCTGTGGAAACTATTCTTAAATGAGTTGCTTGGTCTAGAAGTTTCTCCAACTGTTTTTTACTTGTCATTGAAGCCCTATCCTGTTCAAAAACGTTAAAAATGAAAAACCACTCAAAAATTAATTTAGAATGTAAATTACACAATAAAAAACTAGAAGAAAATATATTGAAATGGTAGAATGGTAGAAAAGAATGCTTTTTGTCTCATAGCTTATATTTTGCTGACATGTTGTAAACTCAGGTTTGTAACGATCTGTTCTAAATCTACATATGTCAGAGTCGGGCAGGAGGTGAGGAGTGAAATGATTACATCTGCAGGATAATAAATGCACTCTGATTTGGTGACCTTACCCACCAGGAGTTACATGAAACATAACAATTCTGTAGAGTTAACACTTGTACCTATTGTTTACTTGTAGCTCAAAGTAGCATAATTTCTGGTTTTGAAATAATTTTTTTCTTTTCTTAATTCATATTTTTGATGACCATTTTAGATAGAATTTTTAAAAGAATAGAATTTGTATTTTCCATTTGCTGGGCAGTTTTAAAAACTTTGTAACAGTATTTGATGTATCACTTTAATGAGTTTAACATTCATAACTGTGGAAAAATATCATAAATAATGTACAAATTGGTCAACCCAAACAGGAATAGAGCAAAATGAATAAGAAACCTTTGCAGAGCTCTCCTTACATTAATTTCAACACTGATTTGACTCATTGGGTGAAATGGGGCCTAGTGATGGATTTAGTCACCTTAACACAATTTAGTTTTTATAACTCCTGATATAGACTGTTTACAGTTGGATTACCTTATCAAATAGGAGACAGTGCAAGGCAAACAAAAATCTAAAAGTAGACCAGTTTGTTCTTCTAGACTTCTACTGCGCTCTTCAGTTTGATGTTTGTATCACAATTGTTTAATACTTAAGAACTTTTAAACTTCACCTTCAAAGATGTCAAAACAAATGTAAAATACTGTGTTTAGCAAGACATCCTATGGGTGCTCCTTTTAATTTCAGAATTTCCCGTTAATTAGATTTAGGAATAAAAAAAATAAGTTTGTTAAAAATGGAAAGAAAAGGAATGGATGTTCCTCAAAAACTCTCTCAGTCTTCTTGGTTCTGTTAGCATGATCTTAAAGGATGTCTAAAATTCATACTTTATTCTATATAGTTAAGACTATAAGTTTCCATGTCTCCCAACTTGCACAGAAATAAGAGCATTGTAGTGCAGTCTGTCAGCTTAGTAGACATGTTAAACTACTATAAGAAAAATTAACTAGATCCAATGCAAACAATTAAACTTGGTTGTGTGATATATGAAAAAAAAATCATTCAATTCAATACCATTTCTGAGGGACCCACAGGGTATTTTTTACTTTTTATGTTTCTTTTGGTCAGTTGCCCTTATATTATATTTACCATAATACTGTCATAAAAAAATTTATGACAAACCAAATATATTTAAACTTATTAAATGATTTTTTTATGTAAAACTTGAGAAAATTACAATTTAGAATATTTCTAATTCTTAGAAACATTAAAAAAGAGAAATTATTGAGTTTCGACTTTGATAAGGTATATTTTGTCATAAATTATAGAGTTCTGTACTGAACTTTTCTTAATTAACCTCATTTTCACATTACTCATGTCAGTGAAAAAGTTCATTTTAAAATACTAGTTAACCTTCCAAATAGAACAAAAGCACATGCCTTTCTAAAAAGTCTTCCAATTTACAACCTGAGTCTTCCTGGAACTTTTTTATCATATCTGTTCTTTTGAACACTTAAATAAATTTCTTTTTTCCTCTTTTACTCACACATTTCCATCAATTTTCCTTCTAGAAAAGCTGGTATGGGGATGTCTTATATTATTTCATTCCACTATGTAAACAGTGTTGAATAATATTCCAAGAAGATTAAAATTCCTAAAATATTTGGAGGTATCATATGGGCATTTTATCTGTATAAAGAACATAAAGATTTCAGCAATTTATCAGACTGGCTCAAGGGAGAAGAATGTACTAAAGATAGAATTAATCACAGTGGTTATGGTATTTTCTTGATGTTTAAGAAATGGGAAATTGAAAAAAAAAAATCTAGCTCTAGTCCCAGCATGCTTTAATGAAGATTTTTTGGCATGAAATAAAAGTAAAGGAATTAAAAATAGATCTATGTCCTGTCTCTAAATCCACAAAGAATATTAATGTATCTACAGAGAAATTCATCAAAACTGCTTTCTAAGGCCCTGATCAAAATATTCTCATCATTAATTTCAAAGTAAATTTGTCTAGAATTTGCTTAATTTGTCTCGGAGTAACCAGTACAAAAAAATTAGCAATTGATGAGTTCAGTTCTGGTTGGGAGCCTTGAAACTTGTCTTTACTCTGGTTTCAAAGGTATTCAACATAATGCAGCACATTATGTTGTCCACCCAAGTTACTGCAACACTGTAAAAGTATTGCCAGGTCTTTAAGAGTCTGTCTTCTGGGAACTTCTTGGATATAAATTTAGAAGTCCTTTCAGTTGAACCAAAAGAATGTGTTTTATTCCTTGCAGAGATATTTTTGTTAGTTCAGAAGTGGTTTTGTTCTTGCATTCAGTGAGACATGATCATAGCTGGTAGTGATACTAGTAGTTTTCCTCTTTTCTGAATTTAAATTGGAAATAGATAAACTCTTAAATTTGCTCTTAAGCTTTTATTATGAATTCCAAGAATCACACATTTAGAGATGATTAATCCTAAAGGTCACACACTACCTAAGTAAACAAGCTCCTATATCCTTGATGTAATAATATAGCAAAGTTATATGTCAGATTTTGCATTATATCATATTATTATACCAGAAGGAAAAGATTTCTATGAATTCGTTCACAATTATTCCCTCTTATTTATAATCTCAGCATATTAAGTATTGATGGATTAAGAGGTTACCAGCTTCATTATAATGATGTCAAACAGGCCAAAATGTAAATAAGGATTGCTTTAATGGGATTTATTGATTTATGTACATATGCCTTTTAATAATTTTTTTGCTTGACCTACACAATTCCTTTATATTTTAGTTAATAAAGAAAATTCAGGGTCCCCCTGGTCATATGTAGTATTAGTAGCTTAATAAAATGTCTCTACCATGCAATTTTTAGAATTTGCAAGTAGAGATATTTCTGTATGTCCCTCACATGCTGCACCACATTCTTCTAACAGCAAACCAATATTCCTTTAATTCTTGCTTCAAACTGAAAAAGCTAAATTTCAGGGACTGAAATTTTACGTACAGGGACTGAAGTACTAAGTACTAAGACTCAGAAAATGAGACATTGTGCTGCTTATACTACTTAGAGATGTTGGTATAACCTTTTTCAAGGTATCTTCATGTGCATCTTAGGAAACATTAAAATGTCACAGATTAATAAATGTCACAAAGGGTTTTATTTGGACTTCTAAAACACATTCAAGAATTTTGACCTGTAGGTCCTGCAATTGATGTGCTAATCAAATAATCTGAGATAATGCAATAGCTGTCCTGGTCTCCATATTCCCTCAACCAGGCCCAAAGAACATTCCTGTAATTTAGTAGAGCCAGCCAGGGATATTTTCCTCTGAGGTGATGTAAAGACAAGAGCATTATTGTAGCAGCATGTATGGCAGCATGGCTTTGATCTTCAATTTGCAGGAATATGAATTTCAGGTAATCGTCTTGCCTTTAGAAAGAAAGGAAAGGAAAAAAAAATGGAAAAAGCAAAGGAAATCAAATGTTAAATAGATGCTGGTCCTTCACAAGAGTCTTCATTATACCTTGGAAGAGCTGATTAACTTCATAAAAATGGCTAACTCTCTTCCTATTGGTGATAAGGTGAGTTTAATCTCATCTGGTGTGTGTAATTTAGTGTTCATTTTTTTTTGGCAAGATTAGATCAAATCCATCCATCTTATACAAATGCACTAGCGTGGATTTCTATTAGATAGTTTTGTGCCAAATCATTGCTCAAATATAATTTCTACTGCCTTTTTAAAACTCAGACTAAATTTATTCTCTTGCTGCTTCACCCTGCCACCCCCTCCACTGTCCCAATTGGTAAGGGAGCTTAACCAAGTAAACCTTAGGACTCCAGGGATTAATTTTTTTTCCTGGTAATTTTCTTGGATCACACATTCCAAATGGTTAAAGTAAAATTTACAACACCCTGCTGTCTTAACAGTAAACTAGCTTTGCTTAATGAAAGTAAATCCATATAGTATGGCTGGAGAATAAGTCTTTTGGTACTTGCCTGAATTCATAATGGAAATATAGAAACCTAAATAGATCATATGCAAATGTAGATTTTTCAGAACGATAAGAAAAGATTTAGAATAGTATATTCTCAGTTAATCAGCCAACTACAGAATTCTAATTATCTCATCTGTGATATAAGGATGAGATATATATAGACATAGAGATTTCATTTAAGTTCTGCAGATACATTGCAAAACTGTACCTCTGCAATGTTCAGCTGTAGACAACCAGACAAATCAATCAATCTTCCAAACAGAATCCCAGTGCAGAAGTTATTTTGACATCTATAGGATTGGTTTGTGCTTGCTTTTGAATTAAGATGAAGATCTGCTAAAATATGTGTTGCTTTGTAAACCTGGTATATATATATTTGCTTTACATATCATCCTTCTATTTTAGAGTTTTGGAAATAAGTGGACATAATTTTACTTCCTATACTAGGTATTTAATTCAGGCACATTAAATTAGGAGTCTCTCCTCCCAGCATCATCACAAACATTCTTGTGAATAAAACTCCAGAGAGATTATTTTAGGATACAGGCTAAAAGCCTTATTAATCATTCTCACTTGTATCCTTATAATGCAGTGTAGTTCTCACACTGTATGCTTTTTTACCCATATCTATATACCCATTTGACCCATATCTCTCTTTTTTATGGGTCCCACAGGTTTTTCTACATAAAATCAGACATATAGAAACAATAACTAAAAATCAGCCAATTTTTAGTTATGAAATATGAATTTTCTCTTGTAAAGAAAGTATTAAAACCCTGGAAGCAGTTTTCTAAGTTTTCCCACCTATTTCAATATGAGTGACATAATACATAAATTAGTAAAAAAATTGATATCTGGAAGTACATAACAATGAATATTTAGTGCACTGATGCTTTTATTTTATTTCACTGTCAAGATTAGATAAATAGTGTTCTCCTTGCTGTCACTTCCTTTCTAGATGAAACAATGGAAGTATTTCTTGTGCTCAATTTGAAATTAATAAGAAAAAAGGGATTAGAATAGAATTAGTTCAGTGTATTTCTGTCAGACGGAATTTAGATAATAGTTAACAAAACTACAATTATAATTAATATGTTGAAAAGACACATGCTAAAGAATATTTTGCTATATTTCTTCTTGGTATTTTTTAATCAGTTATTGTATTCATGTTCCCTTATTCAAGAATAATGATGGTATTTACAGAGTTTTATGAGATAAAACGATAACACCATCTCAGAGTTCTGGGGCCAGTTTCACAGGACTGTTTGGATAGATCAAGGATGGAAGTGACTATTCTTTGATAAGGCGGCAAAGCAAATTACCTTACCAATATTACACTGCCATTCTCACTGTTATTTCACAATTATTGGGAGTATTTAGGGAAAAAAGAGTATGAGATGTTGATGGATGTATAGTTTCCAACTGGTGTTTCTCCTTGTTTCCCAGGTTTATTACTTGTCATTCAGATAACTTTTGCATGCCTTTTTCTGTCATCTCTGTGACTTCTCAAAGTGAGCAGCAAAACTGTGACAACAGAATAAGCAAAATATATTAAATGGTTCAAGCTATACAAATGGAGTCCTTCAAACAGGTTTAAGTAACTGAAGAGCTTCAAAGCAAAAGTGTACTCACTTTGACCCTCACATCATGAAGAAATCATAGAATCGTAGAACCATAGAATGGTTTGGGTCAGAATGGACCTGAAAAGTCATTTCATAATGACTCCTTTGCCATGGGCAGAGTCACCTCCCACGACACCAGGTTGCTCAGGGCCCCATCCAGCCTGGCCTTGAAAGCTTCCAAGGACTGGGCATCCACAACTTCTCAGCCGGCCCTGTTGAGGTCACACTTGGGGTGCTGTGTCCAGTTCTGGACTCTGCAGCACAAGAGAGATGTGGGCACACTGAAGGCAGTCCAGTGAAGGGCCATGGAGAGATGTCTCCCATGCAAAAGGCAAAGAGACCGGGGCGTGTTCAGGCTGGAGAAGAGAAGGCTCAGGCCTTCAATATGATCAATGTCACAAGAACCTGAAAGGAGGGTGCAAAGAAGATGGATAGAGCCAGGCTCTTTTATTTCCTGGTGCCCACTGACAGAAGAGACAATTAGTACAAACTGAGACATCAGGAAACACTTTTTGACTTTGAGGGCGACTGAGGACAGGTTTCACAGAGAGGTTGTCTCTCCTTGGACCCAATCAACAACTTCCTACACATGATCCTGTGCAACTAGCTCTATGTGTCCTTTCTGTAGTATGGGAGTTGAACTATATGATGTCTGGACATCCCCTCCAATCTTAGTTGATCTGTGAATTAGTTAATCAGTATTCAAAGACAGTCAAAGCTTAAAAAAATCAGTGTAAGTACTAGGGAGTTTGCCAAGAAGAGGGAATTGTTTTTTAGAATTGTTTTCCTTAACAGCAGCATGTATCCCTTAGACCTGTTGTCCTATCGTTTATTTGTCCTTATGTGTCAGGTCTTCTGCTCCTAGAGAAATCAGCAGATCTTGGGCATTAAGTTTGTTAGTTAGAGAGACACCAAGCAAAAAGCAAAAACATTTCTTTATTTTGTGGATTGACCTTTATATGTGTGGTTAAGTTAGCAATATTAAGTTAGCAAGATTAAGTTAGCAATATTTTACCACTTCCTTCTCTCCCTCTCACTTCTCTTATGTCTTCTTTTTCATACATTTTCTTATCATCTCATTTCTACACAAAACACGCTCTTAAAACTGATGCATTAACATTACGTCAGTCTATCTATTTGACTTGTTGGCATTAATGCTTGTAAAATACCTTGTACTGACAGTCAAGTAGAATAGTAAAAAGCTTAGTAATTCTGCAGACTAGGGCTTTGTAGTTATGAATTTTCTAATATATGCACTGGTTATTTTTTCCTTGGTTTGCTTTAGGGTCTCTAGGTGCTTAGCTTGAGAAATCAAAAAGGAACCATGTATGAATTTAGAAGTATAATTATGCAGAGTACATTAACTGAGGTTTGCAAGAGTTTGGTGTTTTGAAAAAAAAAATTCTTCGGAGATTTGTTGGCACTAAATACAACAGCAGAAATATCACCAGCAACATGTTCTTTACATTCCCAGTGGAACCCTGAGGAACTCTGGCTGCTTTCCTTCCTCATTTAAATTTATTTTCTACTTGTTCAGCAGAGCTCAAATGGAAGAAAAAAATCAATTTACACATGGATCTACATTGTTCCTGTCTATTCCTGTAAAGACAGCAAAAATACATGTTGATGGTTTGAACTTTCTTTTTTAGCAAAAGGAAAAACAAGGGAAATAAATTCTGTATTCATAGATGGAAAATATTAATCCTTGAATTCAAATGTTTAAAATTCAGCCTTTTTTGTGCAATCTTTTTTGCAAGAAAAATTGCAATGTCGCTCATTAATTATTTTTAGCTAGAATTTGAATTGTATCTCTGTGTGTATTTGTGCCATATGATTTAGCTTTGGTTTTTTAAAGATATTGTGGTATATATTGCACATTTTCTAATTCTGGTGAGTTTCCAAAAAAAGTGTATTTTTTCCTCCATGTTTTACAGACAGGCAAAAATTTCAAATAGTACATTAAAATAAGAATAGAGCTGTCTCAATTGTAGTGAGCCAACTGTACCCTCAGCAAAACAGTTCTTGCAAAACAAATAGTGTCACAAATTTATCACGATTTACACAGATTTATTTGGATGATTTATGTTGATGTGTTTCACATCCTTTGTAATGACATGATCACCCATCAAAATGAGATGAAAGTATGAGTATGGTGACATTACAATGTCACTATTCTGGTATATACGCTGTCATAATCCACGACACAGTAATTTCTTGATGACAAATACAGATAGTTTGGCCTCTAATTAATACATTTTTCCTAGTTGAAAGAAGAGCTTGAATTTTTAATTTAACCCCTCTCTACGTAATTATTCCTGGTTGTCCTTTAAAATACACACAACACAACAGGAGGTTTAAAAGGTTTTTTGACAGTGCTTCTACAAAAATGACTTTGGTCTGTACTGCCCTCAGTAGTCTATAATGTACTTCTAAAATTAATGTGTCATAATGAAAATAATATTTTCTTGGGGGTCCTAGATAAATAAACAATAAGTTTGCTTTGAGTTCCACTTCTGATATGTGTCCTTTTCTCTTGGAGTACACAAAAAACCATAAATCATTATGTCTGTTGTATCAGTGCTGTACTGATTCATAATAGATATTCAAAATTGTCCCATGTTTTGATACAGTAGCAGAAAACCATATGAAGTTTCATCTCACAACCCTGCCATTTTCTAGATCTATTTCCCAAGGAATTTCCCCAGGTTGAGCAGACACATTTATTTAAATCTCTGTATAAATCCTCTGAATATAACCAGGTAATGTACAGAAGCTTATATTACCAAAAGCCACTCAATTTTAAATGGCAATGATATTATCTCCTTGACCTTGCACAAATTTTTAGAAAAAGAGAAAGAGAGGGATTTGGGGTCAAAATTCAGATCTGTTCTAACCATGTTTTTTCTTCTGTATTTCATCCTTTCCAAAGAACAGTTTTGCAGAAACAAGTTCCCCTCACTAGGTAATTACCATGGGTCACTGCTAAATGCATTCCATAGAGCTGTGACTTCTTAGAGAACTGACAGCATAAAGAAGGGCAGTTTTCAAAGGAAGAACTTTATGTGCTGTATGTATTTTTCTGTGTTTTGATTTGGGTATTGAGATTATTTGGGTGTTTGGGTATAGACCAACTAACAGTACCAAGGGTGCCAAAGATGTTTGGTTATTTTGCCATTAAGGTGGTTTGTTGTTTGTTTTTTGTTTTTTGTTTTTTTTTTCTTTCTTATTACAGCATATGTTCTTTTCTGGTTGGTTGACTTCTTTTACATTTTTCAAAAAACATTTTTAAAAAGTGAAAATGCAGACAGAAGAGAATACTAAAATCAGAGAAAAATTGAGATTGAAAGGGATCTCTGGAGATCAATTTGTCCATCCATCAGGTCAAAGCAGGGGTAATTATATCAGGACACCCAGTGCAGACTATGTCCATTAGAGCCCTGAAGAATTCCAATAATAGACATCCCACAGTCTCCCCAGGAAATATGTTGCAATATTTAACCACTCTTATGTTTGTTTTTTCTTTGGTATCCAACGCAGATTTCTTAAGCTTCAGCTTGTTTATTACCCCCACTCCTATTAAATTATGAGGTTAATGAAATGTCTGTTAATTATTGGCTTTATATATAATTTACATTAAGTTGCTTGTGGGTGTAAAGCGTTGTAACATGAGTGTAATTGTTAATGAAAAAAGAAAAACTTGAAAACAAACATTGGCTGGAATGGGTGGAGTAATAAGATTATTTTGAAGTTTCACTTTGATATAGGTGAACGTAGTAGATCCGATTCTCCTCTGTTTATTTAGTTTTTGGAATAACTCAAAATCTTATTTTGCATTTACAATGTAGGATAAATGACATTTTGAAAATCTGTTGCTGGTCTTCCCTAATACAAGTTAGCTTATTTTTAATAGCATAATTTTATTTAATTTGAGGGGGTTTTTTTCCCTCAAAATCTTGCTTACAATAGTGACATTTTATATGAACTACTTGGATTATGACTTTGCTTTTGCAGTTGGGCGAGAGACTTTACTTGACTAAGATGGAGCAGCACAGGTCTTCAGTTATGAAAAAAGGTTTTAATAAAAATCATCATAGTGCTTTGAGAATCTGAATCACTCTTGCTCAGGAGCTGTAGTTCAGAGGAATAAAAATATTTCTGTATGGATCTACTGTCTTTAAAATTTAATCAAACAAAGGGTAAATATTAAGTATTTTTTAGATAATAGCCCACAGAATCCTTAATTATTATATGTAATTTTATCTTTTATGACTTATTTGGTCGATTTAAGACATTATTTCCATATACATGACCTATTAATGCACAATCTTTTTTAGATTATTACACTGTTGGTTTTTCTATTTGAATTTATTGCTTGAACCACTAAGATGTATAAGTCCCCATGATACAGAGCCAAATTAGATGATGATGATGTAAAGTTCCTTTTTTTTTTTTTTGGTGTTTGCTGTTACTTAATATTTAATGCTATTATGTTGGACCTGGAACTTGAGTCATTTCCTGTGTTACTCTACATTTCCTTTCTGCAGGAGTACCCTTGAGGTCTTGTAATTTGTGGGCAATGGGGAGTTCCTATCAAGATTTTGACCAGTCTTTAATTATTTACCATGTCAAAGATTCTCTAATGTTTTTATGGCCCCCTCATGAGCCATTTACTAAAAAGCAATTTGCTGTTTTGGAGATAAATTAGCTTTATTTTTGCTTGTTGTAATACACAGCAAAAGAGCTGTAAATGGGCTTTTTTTTCAGGTCATCAGAGATCCTATTAAATTCTACTGCCCTCATTTTTCACATTCTTAAAAGATCTATTTTTGGCCTTGTTAATAACAACCAACATCTTGACATTTTAATACTGCAGCTGCCTTTTCCTAAAGCCAATATATAAAAGAGGAGGTGAACTACTGTAATTTGTTTCCTTGTTTAGCAGTCCCACAGAGAGCCAGGTGGCAGCTGGATGGCACTGACTGTTGGCTGCACATGGCCAACGTGTATTTCATGTCCTTAACTTGGTCTACCACATGGGACTTGCTTTTTACCACAAAGGAGAAGGGCTTTTAGCCAGGCTAAATCCACAGGTGTGGGAGAAAAACATCTGGGAAAGCTTTGAACCTATGTCATGGATCTTGTCTTGACCTGCCCAAGGCAGTTCCTTGCTAAAATGAGGTGGTGATCTGTGTCATCACACAACTGGCCATCTAATGGGGTATTAACTCCCAATTTTTATCTTTCCCTAAAATCTGTAATACAAATCCTGTGACCCCTATGAAGATTTTGATATGAAAGATCAGGTTTGGTTGCCGTGGATTAAGCCTCAGTAAGTAATGCTGCTTTCTAGAGTGTTCTCTTCTTCCCCCTGATTTTACATAGTTAGCACATTTGTAAAGTCCATCAAGTAGCTGAAATAAGGAGGGGTGGGTCTGGAGGGCAGGAACAGACTTGATAGCAGAGGAAAGTCCGTTCCAAAAGGTTTGTTTAAATAGTTTTCTCTGTATTCACAAATCCAAAAAATAGTGTTTCTGTCAGTTTGGCATCCCTTTACAGCCAGCAGAATTAAGTGCTTGAAAAACAGCTGTAAATGTGCAAAACAAGGCTAGGCTATTCCATAGTATTGTATCTCTTCAGCTCATTTTAAATCAATAAGGCATTTCCTGCATAAATACATGGGGCTGGTAGAGAGCTTGCTTCTTCAGTCATGTCCAATATACATCTGTTTCCATGTCACTGTTTGAGGCATGTGCAAATATGTGTCTGTATTTATGTATACAAACCAACTCTTCCTTGCATGACACGTACTATGTAAAATAAACTATTTGTATGCAACGAGCTTTGTCTGTGATACACAGTGAATAATTTCTAACTCTACTTCACATGCCACTCGGCAGTTTATGGAATAACTTTGATACTGTCTAGATATTAGTGTAAATTTACATTTATAGAGGGCATTTCATGGTGGAGCACTCTGAGTGTGCCTAGAGACTCAGCATGGATGTATGAAAAGTATTTGGCGGAAACAATTCGCTGCTGGAATTCAGCAGCTCTTCATGTATACTTGGAACTTCAGAATCTAAGTATTTCTACTGCTCCTATCTTTAGATTATGACATCATCCACAAACATCATGAAAGTATGTTTTAAGAAGGGTGGAATTCTACTTATTTATTCTAGTTTTATCTCATTTAAGAAAAGAGTTAAACCTTACTGTTTAAAAATCTGTTTTCTGACAAAAATAATAGGTAAAAAGAGAAGGGTTTGGAATCAAATTGTGATAAATTTTCTCTTCTCATCCAGTCATCAGTTTCCATGGACTTTAATTGATAGCCACCGTGATATTAAAGTTTGGCCAAAATCCTGTAGTATATTTGTAAAAAACAATATGGACAAATAGCTATTGCAACAGTAAAGCGTTGGCTATCACTACTTGGAAGTACTTTTGCAGGGATTTAGGCAGATAGTAAATACACTATACAGGCCATTTCATTTGCTTCAGGAAACTAATTATATTTTCTATATTTGTATGAAATGCGACAATTCTCTCATGAGACCCAGTCCTGAAAGTGATGTAGAGAGTGGAATTACATTTAATTTAATTTATTTATTAATTTATTAATTTAATTACATTCACTAAAAATATAGGCAACATAAATTTATATATGCAATAAAACACTTAAAAGAAAGTTTCTATGTTTACCTTTGTCTCTCTAAGAACTATGAATTTCCAGGAGTTTCACAGATTTTCATGGTGATCTATGTAAAGCCTAAAAAATATAACCCTGCAACTGGTCCTAGTCACTCTAGATGCCCAATTTCCCTTTTAAAATCTAGTTATACAATCAGTATTTTAATTCTCATCCATGCCATGAATATTGTGGCTTTTCACCACAAAAATCAAGAATTATTTTCTAACACAAACAGACCTGAGGAATATATGGTTTTCAGCTGAATTTTTCACCATTATTTTTTCTCGGGTTTTGGTTTTTTCCACCTAATTGCAACAGATGTACATCCTTCTGTATTGGCTATATGTCTAGATATGTAGATTCTTTCTTTTATCTGTAAAGCCCTCATTTCTCTTGCATTCATTTCCAAACACTAAGCTATTATTAAAATGCTCTTTGGAAGACATTGGCAGATTATCAGAATGTCTAGGGAAAAACAGGGAAAATGGGTATTCACTGAAGCACAGAATGTTCTGGGTTGGAGGGGACCCACATGGATCATCAAACTCCAGCTCCTGGCCCTGCACAGGACAGCCCCAAGAATCATACCATTAGCTTCTCAAAAATTTCTGGGAGGGTTTTTTGTACCTATGCCATCTGCAGTTCCAAACTAAGATTCTGAGTAGTGAGAAAAAAAAACAAACAAACAAAAAACAAACCTAAAAAAAAAAACCCCACCAATCTCAGGCTTTGCAGAGCTTAAAATTGGTGTAAGCAAGTAGATAATAGGGTACTAATTCTAAGGAAAACACACATTTTTCCCTCAGTTGGGATTTTGAATACATAACAGCCATGATAAGGGCATGATTATGCCTGATGGAGGTGTTGTTTAGAGGGTGTTTATAATTAGAGATTCTTCCAGTGTTTTGTCCTATCCAATTTGTTCATTTTGATGGAAGAATCAATAGTGCTAGCCAAAATAATTGGGAAAATTAGTAGCAACTATTGTAACACAATATGCATGTCGTCCTTATTATAACTGGAATTTAGGCAGGCCTTGGCAGAGTGGTGGCACATATGCAGAGGCTGGAGAATCTGAAAACTGACAGCTGCTTAGATTTTGATCATTCTTCAATTTCAAATACATTCTTTGTAGCAGTGAAAACAGATGAGGAGGCAGGGAAGCTTTACAAAAGACAATGTCCCTGATAAGGAAAAGTATCTCATTGCCAATTGAAGAAATATGTATATTATTTCTGCAAATGCTAGTTTTGTTGTTCCTCCCAAGCTGTTACTTACAGGCTAGATTTTGCTTAACTGCATTCACTTGTTCTGAGGCTTTAGAAGCATAAAACCTCAGATAAAAATATGTCTCAAATGAAAACCGGAAAATGCAAAACAATCTCTTCATGTGTACATGTGTGTATATTTTGTTTTATTTTAGAGAAAGAAGTTTTATTTTACTAGACAATATGTAAAGGAAGAAATATCCTTAAAAGATATAAAGAATTTAAATTAAAAATTATTTTCCTCTTTCTACTTGCTTGTGATTTTAGAAAATGAATAAATGTTGTGGTGATAGTGAAACAGGGAGGCATTTGTCTATGTCGGGAATCCAGATGTGTGAGAACACAAACACAAAAACATACCTAATCCATTAATCATCTGACTGCACAAAGAGAGGAAGATCTGTGAAGATCTTGCCATGTTATTCTTGCAATATAAATTAGTTTTTCTGGAGTCATATACTTCAGTATCTATTAATTCATGTGACTACCACTTTGTTCCCAGCCCATCTAATCAGTGAATGACTGTTTTCAAGTGGCTGGTATAAAAGGACTGAATGGCTTATCTTAAGTACAACTTTTACAATGATTCCAAAAGTATTAAGTTGTTTCTAATTTTTGGGGGGAGTGTTTTCTTTGTTTGTTTGGGTCTTTTTGTTTGTTTGTGTTTTTGTTTGTTTGTTTTTTGGGTTTTTTTGTTATAAAGCTGCATCAAAGAAGAGACAATTTATGGTGTCACAATCAGAGTTATTCTGGCATTTGGGGAGATGGTATGAGACAGCAAACAAGAGAGAGGGAACACATAGATTAAAGAATTAAAGATATATTCTTGTAATTGGCCTATTCTCTTAAAGAAAAAGAGGAAAAGACACCAACAGAGTAAATTAAATCAGATGGCCTATTTTCATAGTGTATTTCTCTATAAAAATTCATGTCTGATATCACTACAAAGGCTATAAATCAACAGCATGAATTAGAAAAGTCTTGGAAGCTGTGATCTAGTTTGGTCTAGTCCTCAGAATCAAAAACATGTTCTTGGTAGGTAACCTCACTCTAAGCTGCATTTCTAGAAATTAACTGGGATTAAATGGTATATGTAATCTTTCTAGAATGGATTGTTGTATTTCATTATAGAAGTAATAATAGGTACTTAGAATCATGAAATCATATAATGGTTTGGGTTGAAAGGTATCTTAAAGATCATCTAGTTCCAGCACCCCTGCCATAGGCAGGGCCAATTTCCACTAGACCAGGTTGCTCAAAGCCCCATCCAATCTGGCCTTGAACATTTCCAGGCATCAGGCATCCCCAGCTTCTCTGGGGAACTTGTGCCAGTGCCTCATTGCCCTCACAGAAAAGGATTTCTTCTTAACATATAATCTAAATCCATGGTATTTCAATTTAAAGTTGTTAGCCTTTGTTCTATTACTACATGCTCTTGTAAAAAGTCTTGCTCCAGATTTCTTGTTGCCCCCTTTAGGTACTGGAAGGTGTTGTAAGTTCTCCCTAGAACCTTCTCTACTCGTTCTCTACTTCTTAGAAGAGGTGGTCCAGCCCTCTGTATTTGTGGCCCTTCCTTGGAGGCACTCCAACAGTGCCACGCTTTCTTTTGTTGGGAGCTCCAGAGCCTGATGCAGCCCTGCAGGTGGGGTTTCAAAAGGGCAGAGCAGAGGGGCAGAATCCCCTCTTTGGCCCTACAGCCAATGCTGCTTTGGATGCAGCCCAGGATTGTCTTTCTGGGCTGCAAATGCATGTTGTTGAACTTCTTGTCCACCAACAACCCCAAATCCTGCTTGGCAGGGCTGCTCTTGATCTAGTCTTCACTCAGCCTGCATTTTGTTTGTGATTTTCCCATCCCACAGTGCCATTTGGCCTTCTTGAGCTTCACGAGGTTTGCATGGGCCCAGCTCTCAAGCCTGTTAAGATCCCTTCCCTCCAACATTTCAATGAATCATGTGATGTGGTTCTGCTGAGGAGATTTTGGAAAGGAAATATATTGTCTTTTTGTAATGTTTCTATGAATAAATATAAATAAATATAAATATAAATATAAATATAAATATAAATATAAATAATATACATATACATATCAATATACATATAAATATAAATATATCTGATGTCATAGTGGGCACTTAATGACACCTAGTTAATGGTATTATCTATTTAAGTTTTTAATGTTAATACTAGTATTGTTATTTTTATCCTCAATTGTCATTACTTCTATAACCGTTTTGGTGATGTATTCTGCTGTTTACTTTTTACAAAGGATAAATCTCCTCTCCATAAGGAATGAAGGAAGGAAAGATGCTTTCTTGAAACCAAAGGGAATTTTCAGTTCCTTCTATACCACAACACTATTTAGACTTACAAATAATGGTAATGAAAATTACATCTACACTTGTGGCCAGGCAGGCTGGCATACATGTAAAAATTTTGAAGGACAATAAGTCAGTGAGGTGTCAGTCAGAAGCTGTTTAAGCACTAATGATAAAGAGGATGAAAGAGTCTGTTTTAATTTTAATTAATACTAAAGGGATACAAAGCAGAATTCACATTAGCATCCTGAGTAATCTTGAGCGTTCATTTTTTTTTGGCAGTCTTAGTCAGAAGTCTATTTGAATCAGTCAGTCTTAGAAAATTGCATTATGATATATTGGTTTGATCGCTTTCCTAAATCTGTTTGGCATGTAGCCATTATTTAGTAAATTGCAGAACAAAAGCACCAAAATTACTTCATAGGAAAAAAAAAAGAGACAGAGAGAAGAAGGAAATGGAAAAGTAGATAAAATATACCAAGAATTTGAATTTCATATTTATGTACCAGGAATATAGAGTCATGTCTGAGTGATTAAATGTGACGTTATTAGCATTTGAGAAAAGTCCTAAAATACCATGTGTTCTTTAATCTACCTTTGAACAAAAAAGCATCTTTCATCATAACAATCAGAATGCACTTGGAAAATTTTATGTTGAGATTCACCTTGAAAGCTGTGCTATCAAATTATGTTGAAACATCTAAAAAGGAAACCATGACTGCATCTTCTCCTTTATGTATCAGTGATCTGATATCTTAAAGGGTTAAAAACAGCAGAAGAAAAGTTTGCAGAGGAAGTCCAAGTCACTTGCTGAGTTAATTTGTTTTTGCTGAGTCCATTTCTCAATATTGATTTTTGATCTGTGCAATACATTGCAAGGAACTAGAATTTTTGAATCTAAAAGCAGTTGCTTTACTTTGTTTATTCCATCATGCACAGTGCATACCTCCTTACAATTATAGTTTGTGGTTTATTTTCAGAAAGAGGAAGGAATGTGAATTACTTCTGTTTTTATTTCATTATAGTTTGTGGGTACCCAGTACAAAAAAACAAAGCTCAGAATCCCAGGTCAGTCTTTGCCCAGACTTTGACTCTGGGTGTATGTACTTTCTGTTACATATTACTTTAACACCTGAGTTTGAGGCAGTACATATAAACACAGCAACCCCCATTGTGAACCAGAGCAGTGAAATTATTCCCTGACATCACAGCCCCCTAAGGATGCCCCAGCAAGGGATTCCCTGTCTGTGCTGTCTGTGGAGCCTGAGCTGCAAGAATTCAGACTGACCTCAGGCAGATACAGTGCCAACCAGACACAAAGCAGGAAAATAAAGATATTATAATTAAAATTGTTCTAAGATAGGCCTGAAATGAATTTTTCCATGTACTCCTCCCTTTCCACAGGAATTCCTCTGTGACAGTGGATCTCCTCTCCACTGACTAAACAAGAAATTCTTTCACTATTCTTCCTGCAATAGGGGAATATCACATGGGAGCACAAATTGAGATCACTTCATTCTGAATGCTTTTGCTACTCTGTTTAGGGCAGCTCTGTCAGACATGATAGATAGAAGTTTTTGTGCTCCCAAAGTTANATAAATAAATATATATATATATATATATATATATCTTTCCCAATGAATGCAAGGCTAGAATCTATTTCTTTCTTATTGTCTCATTTCACAAGAGAGAGCTGATTCAGCACTGCCAAGCAGATGACACATTATGGCTCCATCCTTAGCCAGAACCAGATACCCATATCCTGATATCTGTGTTGAGGTGCAGCAGTGAATCTCTTATACTGAAAATAAAGGCCCATTCCTCTGTCTGGAATTTCTTACTCATGTTAAAAGGCTTTGTACTCTGTCAGCTAGCTTTTATAGCTCCTTGTTTTAAACAAGTGCATTTCCACTCTGCTTATTAAAAGTTCAGTTAAAAGTTAGTTTCCTTGTAGTCAGCACAGAAATTTAGGGAAAGCTTTTAGTACCATTTAATCTAAACAAATTATTAGAACTACATTTTATTATTCTATTTTTCTTTATAGAATAGAAGTTTTAAATTTCAAAGAAATTAAGGCTTCCTTTTAAGCAACATCCTTATTAGGACAAGAAACAAAAAATTAGAAGGTTATGCAACTAAAAGTATAGATCAGAATAAAATTAAAATTTAAATGTACAAGCCAGACAATAATAAAATATTTGATGAAACACTGCTAAAACATCAAAATTATCTGTGGGAGAAAAATTTCATATGTTTGATATCAAGCTTCATAAAATTTTACAAGTTATCTACACAATATTGTTAATTCTGGGATATGTCCCTCTCATGCCACAGTGTAATCATATTTATCCTTTGGCATGATGAACTGTCAGATATTGACACTATTTATCCTCTAATATAGTACGTTTGATGCTTCCCTGAAGATGAGGTACTTGGGCTCATAATCTTTCTCTGAATAAATTAGATCAGAGACATGAAACCATGTATGGCTTGTCTACATATCATGTAACAAGTGCCATGACTGTCTCATCTTAAAGTAACACCAAACAGAACAGCTCTAAGCTGAAGGAAGGTAGACTTAGGTTAGATATTATAAAGAAATTATTTACTGAGAGGTTGGTGCTACACTGAAACAGGTTGCCCACGGAAGCTGTGGATGCCCTATTCCTGGAAGAGTTCACAGTGTAGATTGCATGGAGCAATATGGTCTAGTGGAAGGTTCCTTGCCCACAGCAGGGGTTGGAACTAGATGATTTTAAGGTGCCTTCCAACCCAAACCATTCTCTAATTCTATTTAACCATAGCATCTGCAAACAATATCCAATAATATTTTCAAAAACCATGCTGGAATTGTAAAGCATTACTTCAACTGTCCATCACTGATTCAAACAGCACCTACTGCTGACACTTAACATTATCAAGTTAAAATAAATATCATAGTGAAGAAAAATATAGTAAAATTTTCCCACCTCTTAAACTTATTGCCTTATTGCTTTGGAGTTCTGTACCCACAAATGTTATGGTGAAAAAAATCAGATTTGGGGATAAACAACTAAAAAACCTTAAACTGTATAGAATTAACGGTTGTCTTGCTATACTGAAAGGTAAACAGGAGTTGTCAGGAGCTGATGACAGTTTTAAAGCAATTGGTGGGAGAAAGGATGTAATACACTGCTTTCCTTTTTAAAAGTTATCCACATAGAGAGCTGGCTAGTTAAGCCTTATCAAAATTCCACCTTTCAGGATGACAGTAATGTATCCTCTATCAGCACAAAACTTGAAAATAACTGTGCTATAATCACTTTTTGACTGAGACATTCCCTAATACAGGTGAGCACTGTATTATATCTATATCTTGTGTGTGGATCCTTGTTCAGGCAGAATTTAATATTGTTTGTGTGCAGACAACAAGGAAAAGAAGATTATGCAGGAGAAGGATGAGCATATTTCAAATTGCTTCCTTTTGGTTTTCTCTCACTAGGATGAGATGCATGAATGAATATTTACTAGAAACAAAAAGCCAAATTATAGGAACACACATATTTTGCATATGTCCACAGTATTTCTCTCTATAATAGTCCCTTTGTTCTGTGCAGTGAGTTGTAACCATTCTTCCTGTGGTTATATAAGTAAAACAGCTAGAATCAATAATAACTATTCTACTCTTAAAAACATAAATTCTGTTTATAAATTAAATTGCATAGTTCATTATTTTTCTTCTATCCTCAAGATTTGTGATGTTTGTATTTGATAAGCTATTTTCTAGAATAAGGTGAATGATTATGAAATCTTTAGTATTCTATGAGCCATATTATCGAAAGAAAAAAAAATCAACATTTTAATGTTAT
>WEIU01024175.1:33790-45309 GCA_013389925.1 Aegithalos caudatus
TGCTTATTCTCCATTGCAGTATCAATAAGCACAACATGGTTTCAATAAAAAATTGCCAGATACTGCAATTTTTATAACATAATGAATGTGTTTCATTTGTTGGCATTTCTGATTGATATTGTATAATTTTCTTAATAAATTCTCATTTGAAGATTATCTTCAAGTCAGCTTCATTTTTCTTTTTCTGTGGTTTCCATGGCTTATCTTCCTTGTAGCTTTCAGATTATCAGTGCAAGTCTGAATCCAGATAGGTTGGCTGTACTCCACTGGAATTTGTATCAAGATGTTTGTCAGTCTGATCATACCAGATTTTTTGCAGACTTTTTGGTCTTTGGGAAGCAAATTTTTGGTTGAGTCTGAACAGCAAGTTCATCAGAAAAGTCTATTACAAGATATAGGACATATAATAATATACAACCTTGAAATGATAATCCAGTGTTGGAATTTTTTTGCTACACAGAGGTTGTTATTAGTGTGTGCTTTCAAAATAAATGAACTAATTTTTTGCCTAACTTTGTACAAACTTTTATGCTTATGACATCTTAGCCAAAAAGTCTTATTAACATATCATTCTACAGAGAGGTGACTGTTTGAATGGGAAACCTATTTCTGTTTCATGTGGGTTTTCACTGTGTCATCCTTACCTGACCTCCTTCAGTAGCAACATTTCTTTCATCTTCCTCTGCCAGATTGGTATGGGCTCTGAAACAACATTATTTTCTGAATGTGAATGTACTGTGATAGGTATTAATTTTAATATGATTATGATGAAGATAGGAATGAAGCTGCACTAGAATCAGAAGATAGTGAGGTTTGAACAAAAAGTAAGGATGGAGTATTACCCTTCAAGGACTTAATTTTTTTTCAGTGTAGTACCTACCCCTAAGAAAATTATTTTTTGTGCAGAGAAGAGTTTTCCCTGTGCTGTCGTGTATCACTGAAAAGGATCTGCTGACTATTTTCCATGCACTGACTTCAGTTTTCAATGCTGTATACTTTCCATACTGTGCAACTTCTGGGCTAGGACCTGGGCCAAGAATTTTATTGATAATTCATGGGTAGCAAAAGATGGATTTTATGTGTATTCCGAGTCAGTTCCTTCACTTGTTACTGAAAATTCTACATGCAGTTTTCTACATGATGAGAATTTTTACTTCTTTCTTATTCTGTGGAAAAAAAATCTACTGCATTTTTGTATGGCAAGAAAGGTGTGCTGTTATTCCTGTATACGTTGCATCAATTCTCTATGATTTCAACTGGAATTGTGAGAACATAGGTTTCAGATTCCATTATATATAGGAGTGCAAGCCAATCAAATATATTATTTTTAAATATATAAAGAAATATATCTAAGGACCTGTGAGGGATATTGGATAATATATACTTATTTAGAAATCACATGGTTGCTGTATTGTAAAGTGGAAGTCATAGAGTTTGGAATATGTGTGCATGATTTTTTTCTCCTTTTGATTTTAACATACGGAGAAGAAAATATGGAAGTGATTGATTCTGGAAGCAGTTCTATGTTGCAATACAACACGGAATGAAGGCACAGCACACAATGAGCTTCGAAGGCAGGAAAAAGAGAGTTTATTTTTGCAGCTAGGGTTTTTATAGTTTTCCAAGGGTTGCTCCTGGATTGGAGGGAGAAGTTACTACCTCTCCATCCACACTGGTAGAGACAAAAGTCCATCATTCCTCTCTGCTCAAGAGAGGAATGTAAACAAAGACTCTTTCCTGCAGTGTCCTTGAAGGGACTTCACTTCAGCATGTAAAAATTCAAAAAGGGCTTTACAAAAATCAGAAGTCTGTAGAAAACTCAGAAAACTTTAGAAACTCTCAGAAGGCTGTAAAATTCTGGGTGACAGTTCTATGACATTTTTGTTGCTTGGTTCTGTCCCCTTTCACTCCCCCTCAAAAAAACCCCACCCAAGAAGAAACAAACAAATAAACAATAAAATATAAGTCTATTTTATTCCTTTGTATTTATCTAGTGAATTTGTTGGAAACCTCATATCCAAAATAGATCTTTGTGGTAGTAATTGTGAGTGATTTTTCAATTATTAATTAAAGGTCACTTGCTTGTTGGGGTTTAAAAATCTAGCAAGATGAATTAGCTTTAATGAAATTGCTTAAAAAGGAACAAGGACGGGAAAGAAAATGAACTGTAAAGGAAAAAGGTTGTCTATTGGGCAGATATTTGTTCTATTCTCTTGTTTCAGAAATGGCTTTTTTGAACTTCAGAAAACACAGCTGCATTTTAATTTAAATTGCTACAATAACAAAAATTGTAAATTTATATTACAGCAATATATTTTCAGTGACTTAATGCACCTATTTTAATTGTGTTTAAAAAAAGTATTTACAGATGTATTTTATCACATCCACATTTCAACATACTGCTGAAAATTCCCACTATTCTTATATGCAGATATACCTCAGTCTTTTCATTTCATTCAGTATCTGTATGTTTAAATGTCCATGAGAAACTGCAAAATAATAGCCAAAATTTTTTTATTATATCCTTTTTATCAGTCATGGCATAAGAATGGAAGAAAAATCACTTCAGCAGGCCTCACAGTCTCTCCTCACAAGGCAAAGGCTCCATCCCTACTGCCTTGGTGCTTCCTCTCACCTCCAGCCAGCTTGTGGATGACTTCCCTGCATGCAGGGTGATACTCACAATGTGATCTCATGTACACAGTAGAGAGAAACAAATCCCTTCCCAGCCTCTGGGCTGTCTTGTACCCAGGTGCCCAAACAGTGCTGTCCCCCATTGCTGCCCATGTGCATGGCTGACCACTTGCTGCCCCCTGAGCCTCAGGCTGCATTCCACAGGGTTCTAGCCTCCTGGGAAAGACATTCCTGTTGGAAAATTTCTGTCATGGTCCTTTTGGCTAGCTGGCATGCCCTTAAGTATAAATACTATTCAACAAGAATTGTTTGAATGGAAATAACAGTGTCCAAGATAGTCATGGGAACAAAACTTTGCTGTCCACAGAAGGTAGGAACAAACATGAAAGTAGGCATGAGAGATAATTAGTGGTCTAGTTATAAATTTCTAAAAATCAGAAGATAGCATCAGGAATTTAGTTGGTCTTGCAGGCTTTCATATGTAGGTGTTAACCAGTAGCAAAACACTGAAGGCTTCAGTATATTTGTTCTTCAGGAGAGCTATAATATAAGCAAAAGGAATCACCACCAGTGGTTCTGTACTAATTTATCTGCAATGGAAAATGACCTCACATATCAGATCAACCATCTCTAATATTTTTTCCTTCACTGAGCAACTAAAAATCAGGAGATTTCTATTAACAATTATGATTATTAGAAATATTTTTCTTTCTTTTTGTTGTAGTTTCTGTAGAGGTAGTTAATTGACTTGTGGATCTTTGACATTATTCTAACTAAAAAACGTTGCTTATGATAACAAGAAATGCTTTTGTCACTGTCCGCAGTGGCCTTGAGGCCTATGGTAAAACACATTGCTTGTTGTCTGGTAGTGGTTACAGAGCACCATCAGGCTGTCATCATTCCATTTAAGAGACATCTTTGAGAAAGAGAAGTTTGTCCTTGATTTTACCTGAGTTCTGCATAAAACAAAAGGTCTCTTATTCAGTTGTGAAATTCTGCATAAATGTATGATTGTAAACATATTGTTTATAATCATTATATGAATAATAGTACTAAAATATTGTGAATACATGTAGAAATTAACTCATCTTTCCCTCTATATTTTGTTTACATTAATATCAGTTAAAACCTGGTTGAAAATAATAATAATAAAAAAAAAAACCACTCACCTCACTAAATTTTATTAATGGCCTCTCTAGCAATCATTTCTTCTTCTGCTTTCCATCTTCCCCTCCCCTGCCCCCCCAATTTTCTTAAGTCCTTTTTAAAAATTTCAAACTATTGTATCCTTTTTTTTCCTCTAGATGTGGTTGAACTTTGTCTGCTATTTTTTCTCTTTTCCTTCTTGAAAAGGCATCTAGTTCTGCAGGGTGGAAATAAAGTGAGATCTGTGTTAGCCAAGTCTTGCCATTTTCCACATCTGGAAAAATTTTTCAATTTTTTTCAATTATTTCTTTCTTAAATTTTATTTTTTAAATAAAATTTAACAGTTCAGTTCTGAAAGCTCTGTAGAAGACACAAGTAATATTAAGGACATTTGAGTATATTCTATGAAGTATTAACATGGCAAAAGTACCTTCCATTTCTTTTCATGCATACTGTCTTCAAATTTCATGCCTGAAGATAACAAAAGAGGAAAACACAGAAAAAAAAAAAAAAAATAATGGAACTATAGCAGAGGACATCATCCTTTTATTCATATTATAAACCTCTCAGTACTCATCAAAATTCTATTTAATTTGTTTTGTCTTTTGCTTTAAGTGCCAGGTTATTCCAAAGCCTCATTGCTTTGATAGTTAGAAACATTACTGCATACTTTACTTATGTTATGTTTTGCATATAGCTTAAAAAATAAATCTACTAAGACTACGCCACTAGGCCTTTTTTTTTTTTTTTATGTATTTTTAAATATCTGGATGTTGTGAAATACATGCATAGCTTTCTGCCTTCTGACTTGAGTGCAACTTAAACAAGTGACTATCCTAGATCTGATGGATGGTTTGTCTTTTGATTAGGACTAAAATAGTGACCAAAACCATATGTCAGTCCAGCACAAAAATTCTTTCTTTACAGTGGAAATGTTTAGCTTAATGGAGGAAGGAGAAATCAGAAAGCAGCAAAAAATATTAAAGACTTTTTTCAGCTTCTAATGTCCTATTACAATATTATGTTGATCCAATTCTGAGCAACTGTGGTTGTTTTTAGAATAAACAAGTCAATAAAGTGAACCTATTTCAGATCGTTCACAATCTTTATTACAATAATTTGTCAGTTTCACACATTTTATTACAATAACTTTTAGGATGATATTATAAAGGAAAGGATAAATACAACCTTCACAATTGAAATAGCAATGCTAGTGCATAATTTCTTAAACAGTAACAATCAATTCAATCTGAAATGTTCAACAGATTTTATCAGCATATACAAAACATGTCACAAGATAAAAAAATAATTTCTGTTGTCTAAAAAATATTGCTCTGCAACTTTATCAATAGTTCATATTTTTAATAAGAAGTGTTATACATAAAAAGATGGAAGATATTTAACAGTAAGAATTCAAAGGAAGAGCAAGCTGGAAGGTTGCAGAACTACACTTGAAAAAATATTTGGGGGTAATATTTAAAAGAATTTGGTTTTTTTTTTCAAACTTTCAAAACTATAAAATGAAAATTCCATTTAGTATCAAGTGTCCTTTAAAAACAGGATTTAATACTGGTTCTGTTCTCAAATGTAATATTATTATCTTTGTTGGAGTGTGTTTTTCCTTTATATAAAAAGTACCTTTGTGAATACAGCTTGTACAAAGAAGTCTGACTCCCAGATGATGGATTTACTGTGTGCTGGTTGCTGTTGCATATTCAGAAAGGGATTCAAGTGAAAATCTCATGGCAGGAATCTTTTTCCTTTTCCTTCTCTCCTGAGAAATGCAATGTCATAACTGACTGTGTGAAATGATATATGGTGTGAAGTGCCCTCTGAGCTGCTGAGGAGTTGAGTGCTTTAGAGACATATAACCAGATAGTAATGGAGATTAATGAAGATAGATGCAGTAAAAACACCTTCTTTTAACTAAAGTATTTTAAAAATGTGCCATCATACTGAGAAATTAATAGCTTAAATGTAAAAAATTTAAAAAGAGGAAAAAGAAAAAATCCAGCAATGCTGAGAAGCAGCTGTTTTAGTTAATCATCCTTTTAGAGCCTTAATGATCAAGAAACTATGGATGTTGGGCGTGGAGAGGCTACATTAATTTACCTTATCACTCCCACTTCCACAGCAGGAAATTAAATTCTTTAGTACTTTTCTTCAGTATAATGTCAAATGTTTTACCCAGCTAGTTTTAATTGGCTTAAATAATGGATATTGGAAATTCAGTGATAGTTTTCTGGCTGATATATATGGAACTTCAGCACAAATGATGAAATTTCAAAAGGTTGTCAATGACCTGAAGGAATACCTAGAAAAGGAACAGTGAATATGCTGTAGATGTGCCTGGTGGTGAGGCCAGTGATTAAGGAGTGAGAAAATGCTAGTGCATGACCATTCAATAATGGATTTAAAAGCCGGTAGAGAATACTATTATATTTGAAATCTGCAGTTATGATCTGATTATAAGATATGCCTTTGCCTGAATTAAGGTGCAAATGAGAACATATGGCAAAGCCAACAGTACAGATTTTATCTAACAGTAAATGTGAGATAGGGAGACAGAAAAAAGTAGGAAGTGGGGGCAATGAGGAGAAGGGAAAGAGAGAGAGATTAAGTAAAAATATCACCACTGTGTGGATTCCTGAGGCAACCTGCTGGTTTTTCTTCTTGCTCAATCTTGGTCTTCTCAGAGCTGGGGTTGCCTGAGTCTTTCTTCTGGAGGTACCACTTTTATACAGTCCAAGTCTCAGCTATCCATGAGGCCTAGATGCCAGTCCCATAAATTGAGATTACAAATGTATTAGCACTTGCTTCCTTGCCCACAGTTTTCCACAGTGGGAATTTTTGTCCAGGTGCTGACCAAACCTTAACATCCATTAGGCCTGGAATTAGCTCCTTCCTGCTCTTCTGGTGGCTTATTTTGTGGGAAATTCCTCCTTGGACAGTGTTTTGAGACAGTTACCTACATTCTTGTAAGCTCTTACAGCAGTTCAGAAAGCCGATCAAATAAAGGAATATTGGTGGAACTTGAAACCTGCCTTGGGGAGTACACGTGCTTGTGAGCTTGTGCCCTCAGCCTGTAGAACTGAGAATTACTCCCTGAATGTTCTATTGTTAAAAAACTGCAGAATGAGAATTTCACAGATCCACCTGCTTTTTATTTTATTAGATTAATTGCAGTGTAAGTGAAGAAAATAGTGGCAAGTATTCTAGATATCCAATTGTTTTGGGTGGGTGTGGCTATATTTTGGTAGCAGGAGTTTGCAGGTATGGCTTCTGTAAGAAGCTGCCAGACAATTCCCCTGTGTCTCAGTCGGTGACACCTCTATGGTAACAGATTAAAGAAGGGGAAAAATACCCAACTGGGCAATAGCAATTGCAGCCAGATGAACAAGTATATGAGAGAACCAGCCCTCGCAGACATCAAGGTCAATGCAGGAGGGAGATGACCTGTCCCATGCACCAGAACTGACAGAAGCTTGTGATGGAGACCAGGGGGGTAAGCTGTGCCCCTCCAGCCCACAGAGGTCCACAGTGGAACAGAGACCCACCTGCAAACCATGGAGAACCCCACACCAGGTGGACCTGAATGAGTAGGCAGATGCCTGAAGGAGGCTGTGTCTCTGGGAACAGGAGGTGTGGCTTCATGGAAAGAGGAGCAGATGCTGAAACAGCTTTTCTGGCAGAACTGGTGACCCCATGGAATACCAACACTGGTTTTCCCATAATATAGCACCCTATGGAAAGGACCCACACTGAAGAGATGCATGAAGAACTGCAGCCTGTGGAAGGAATCATGTTGATGCAATTAATGGAGGACTGTGTCCCATGGAGGGACCTCATGCTGGAGTAGGGGAAGAACATGAAAAGTCCACACCCTGTGGAAGAAGGAATGGAAGAGGTAATGGGATGAACTGACCAAGCCTTTATTCTTCATCCCCCTGAGCCTCTTGGGGAGATGAGATACAGAAAATCAGTAATAAAGGTGAGCCTGGAAAGACAGGGTGAAAGAAAGGTTTTTTAAAATTAAATTTCTCATTGCTCTGCTCTGATTTGATTGGTAATAAATGAAATTAATTTTCCCAAGTCGAGTCTGTTTTGCCTGTGATAGCAATTACTGGTGATTTCTTCCTGTTCCTTATCTAAACCCAAAAGGCTTTCATTACATTTTCTGTCCCATGTTCAGTTAAGGAAAGGGTGTGATAGAGTGACTCCAATGGGCACTTGGTGTCCAATCAAGATCAACCAGCTTCTTATTAGTAGGGAATTTTCCATTTTCTGAGCCTGAGAGAACAGTGGTTTTGTTGGAGCCAGCTGGCAAGATTACCCCTACCATAAATATGCAGGCCAACTAACTATACTATGGTAAATCATTTAGGAAAAGATTTTCCAGAACAATTATTTGTAGATAACAGAAATGGATAAACCAATGCAAGATCTAGAGGTTCCTCTCATTTTCCAGAACAAAGTAGCTTGTCCCAGAATGTTTACAATCTACATCATTTACAATTTTGTAATTCTTGAAAAACACCATTCAGATGTGCACAGAAATTAACTGCTTAACTCTTGTAAAATAGTACAGTGCCAGAAAAGTGTCATAACACTTGGAATGGAACATGACTTTACCTGCAGCAGAGGTTTTTACAGATTTAGTCTGTTTTTTCAGCCTCTGCTTCCCTAAAGATAATCGAATAACATTTTTCTCCTACATTTGCCTTTGCAATCTTTCTTTGAATGAGTACTGTTGGACAAGCTGAGTTATGTTTAACTTGTACAAGACAATCAAGAAAAGGTGGTATGAGGTGTCTTAAGCATTTATCTTTTTTGCCTGTACATGCTTGGTAAGTGGGGGAGAAAGTAATTAAGATTATAAACAGTTGGATCTTATTCCAGAAGTATCATCATATACCATGACTGAGCATAGCTGCAAGGTGTCTTCCCAGGTTTTGTGTCAAATAGCTCAGTGCAGTTTCATCTCGAGTACTAGATGTTAATGGAACCTTTTTCTTCTACCATCTAAGTTCTTTCTCAATAAATAGCTTTTGCATTTTCTTTAGTTCACATCATTGGAAAATAGTTTTGCATCTTTGGATGACATCTAGAAATAGTATTTTCCTCATAAACATCTTTCTCACCATTCTTCAAATTCTAATTATTTCTCCATAGTTGTTTTGATTATTATTTTTCCATTGCACTTCCAAAAAGTCAGTTTGATTTTGCCTGATGTAATCAGCTGGAATCTACACAGTAAACAGAGGTAGTTTGAATGTTGTCCTCATTCCTTGAAGGCACCATAAACCAAATTTCACAATATCAAAACTATATTGGATTGTAGCACCTGTTGGTGCCATTGATTTAGATTGTTGGTATATAAGCAAATTTTGATTACTTATGATTTTGCTTAGGAATAAAACCCCACACTTTAAACAGATTAAGTAGTCTTAGAGCTTTCTTATGAGGGTAAATGCAAGGGCATGAAACTGTGTCAGGGAAGGCTTAGGCTGGATATTAGGAAAAGGTTCTTCACTGAGAGGGAGCACTGGAACAGCTTGACAGAGTTCAAGAAATGTTTGGACAATGCTCTCAGCCACATAGTATGATTCTTGCCGTGTCTCATGTAGGCCAAAGAGTTGGTATTTGGTTATTCTTGTGGGTCCCTTCCCATTTAGGGTAGTTTCTGATTCTCCTACAAATATTAACTGGTATGAACCATTGAAGGATTTCTGCTTTGCAGCACTTGATACCAGATTTTAAATGGATATTGAAGAACAATTACAGGAGCTATTCTTCCAAGGTAACTCTTACAGTGGAACTTAATAATAATATAGAAAAAAAGGGAATTCTACATCTAATTGAAATGAAATAAAATCTCATGTTGAGTGTAGAAAGTGTTTCACTCTGCTTTTGGTTTTTGGAGTTTATTTTATTTTGGTGGGGGTTTTTTGGTTGGTTTTTGTTTTATTTGGGGGGGTTTGTTTGGTTTTGGTTTTCTTTATTTTTGTTTGTTTTGGAGTTTTTTGTTAGAGATAAAATGGTGTTTCTTCCATGAATATTGTAAGATAAATCAATATTTCTTAAAAGCACTCTCCTTTTTGTCAACTGGACTTAGATATGAGTCCCTGCTTTCATCAGTGCACTTTTGCTCAGACTCTTAATTTGTTTTTCCATGTCTTCCAGTCATTGAAGTTCTGGGCATCTGAAGCACAGAAACCCTCAGTTCCTACTTTTGTTCTTCAGATCAGTTTCTCTGAATTTCCCCACATATATACCTGAGAACCTCCCTGGGCTAAGCTCTAAGGTATACTAGGTCAAGAAGCCTGATACTTCTTTGAGGATTTGTATATGCTATGAGAAACAAAACAGATTTTTTCCAATTTTTGTTCCCTAACTGACGTAAGTTTAAGAATATCGCATGTATTAATTAGTACATGTATTAAATGCATCCTTTTCATTACTCTGAGTAAAATTGTGTTCTCTGCATATCAAGTGATTCTGACAAAGATGGAAATTTTAAATGTGATTCGCCTAAAAAAACCTCACAAGGGGCATAACAGTGATTAGGCTTCTGGCGAATTTATGAGATTAGGGAGTATTAGATACAATATCATTAGCCATTTATGTAATTTGTAAATATCATAGCTGCTGCTAATTAATGAAAAATGTTTTCAAGGTAACTTGGTTCTCTTCTGTATTTGAATTTTGTCTTAGGAATTTCAAACCATGTCCCTTTTCTGGGCTTTTAGAAAAGTGTACTTAAATTCACAAGCTAAGTGTGCCTCTGCAGTGAGCCCTATGTGACAAGATTCTTCAAGACTAAATAAGAGCTCCCTGAGGTTCCGGGTGCCATTTTTCCTTCTTGCATTCAACCATGCAAGAAATCTAATCCTATGTTTTCCTCATAATGTTCTGTTATGTGGAAATGTCTATGTTCTGTTACTTTGACTTTTTCAATAGTGGTAATAGCAATACTGTTTGTAGCAAGTTAGTAAAAAAATCTTTTAACTGACTTTAGGCCCCTAACTCTTTGATAATGGCATGTGGTATTAGACTTGCTTATGATACAAGGATGCTTGGGTAGAAGCCTTACCTGTGTGGCCAAAATATGCACTTTTCTCTGTTCTCCTTTCCTGAATTGTTTATCATAATGAGAGAGCTTTCTCACGTTTTTAAGGAAAATCCATGGAACAGTATTATTCTGACTTTATAGAAGTCTTGAAATTTCTCTGACTAGCTGCTTTCCCCCCTCAATACTCACAGGAGGGCCCCGGAGGTTCAGGGAAAATAGAGTTTAGTTGCCTCTGCTTCTAGATTCAGATCACTAAACATCCAAACCCGAGCAAAGTCAGAGAAGGGGGGAAAAGTGCATAAGCAATAATATGATATTGATTTCACAGCACTGCTGAATTAATTTTTTTAACCTCTTTAATCTTTGAAGGCTTGCTGTTTATACTCTTCATGAAAAACAGCACTCCCATTGCAAGTAACAGTATTTTAAGACTGTGCTTTAATGACTGTGCTTTAATTCCAAAGCCCCAGGTGAAGCAACACTGGATCACAGACTGGCAATAATCTCTCCCCATAGTACAAGGTCTCTGGCTTCTCAGATTCCAGTGACAGATTGAGTGATATGTTAATAGCAAAAAAAAGATGTGATAATTGTAAAGCACTCTGTTGACCTTTCTGTTTAATCCCTTATAGGTCTTTTTTTCTGCTTATAATTAGAAAATACTTAG
>WEIU01024178.1:7715-30363 GCA_013389925.1 Aegithalos caudatus
AAAAAAAAAAAGATCATTCACATTTTATTAGTATTGAGTTATGACTGACCTTCACACAAATTTCCCCCAAAGATCCTTAATTAAAAAATCAAACCACTATAAGAACTTATTAATGGTTAATTAATTAATGCATTTACTACACAGCAGCATAGAAATAAATTACTTGAAAGAAATGTGACTCATCTGTATGTTATCATCAGGTGAGTTAGCAGTATTTTATAAAATCTATGAACCTTTAAAAGAATACTTAAGACAATTTTGTAAAAATGCAAACTATCCTGGTAGCTAACAATTTTCCATTTGCTTGCAGTTTATTTTTATTATTTTATAAAAAAGAGTAGCTGATTCAAATAATCCATCCTGTCAGATGGTACATTGTCATATCCTTAATTTATGTATCTTACATGCACATAGACTTCATGTGTAGAAAAAAATCTGAGTATAATTAATAAACAAAATTTATTAAAGAAGAAAAAATCCACAGCTTCCTAGACAGATAGACTACTTATCTTGATATAGCACAATAATCCTTTTCCTTGAATTTCAGATGTTCATGAAAGGTGATTGAAACAGGGAGGATTAACTCTAAAATAAAAATATTGATTCTGGAATGGCAAATATTAAAACCTTTCCTAATAACAAATCTACTTCAGATATGCCATACCTCATGCTGCCTCCTCTCCCATCATAATTTCCACCAAGTTAAGCATCAAGCTATCCTGTTTAGTCCAGGCTATTTTCATGTATGTCTAAAAAGAGCAAGAGTTGCCTCACAGCACATTGCACCATACAACAAACTTTTGTGACCATAATTTCATGTAATTAAAGAAAAATGTTTAAAAGAATATACAAAGATATTCTATTATTCTGTCATCAACAGTGATGATGTTCCTACACGGTTTAATTCAGCTCTTTTTGGAACATTTCGTAACTGCTCTGGGACAAAAAGGTATGCCTGACCTACGGGACAGTGGTCTTATCTTCCACTCCAAGTGAGGCATACACTTCCCAAAATATTAAACCTCTCTGCAGGTAAGGATTTAATTTAGATTAGTAACAACACTGCCTTCTACGCTTTGAGTTTCACAGTATGTTCTCAACCCATTTTTGGTCATTTGCACTGGAGCTCAAATCAACATTGGGTAAACATAGTACTGAACCTGCTACATTTCTTTCTTTTGGAAAGCAAGACTTTCTTACTGCACATAAAAAGAAATACATTTAGTACTTATTGATGCAATTGATGCTCAAATTTAGATGTACTCCATGATCATTTGAATGATGGTTGATGCTGTATGAAATTGCTGTAGGTACAATTGCTGCAGGACCCTCACTAATGCTTTTCATTTTATTCAGCCCACTAAAGAATGCTTTCTTTTTTAAGTGTATAACAGTTTATTTTGCTTATAATATTTTATGCATTTTATTTTCTTACTTCAAACTGTATACAACAGAAGAACAAACAATGTCTCTTTGCACCTTCTTAGTTTTGGAAACTAGAACAGTTTAACACCAAAAGGAAGTGTTCCAAATTAAGAACTAGGTCCTTATCCCATACACTCACATTAAACAGCACTTCATTCCTAAGGAGCCATTGACTTTATTTAGATTATTCTGCAGGATGCAGATCTGGATGCTGCTGGAACGTTAAGTGCCTGTTTAAAGTCTGTCCTACACAGAGGAGCATGCAAATTGATTCAGACTCAACAAACAGAAGAGGTACACAGTAATAGCCTTTCGTTCCATACCAGTGCAGAAGTGATAAAGAAAAGCATTATCATCAAATTATTAAAATATTATTTATTTAAACAGATTAAAAAATACTTCTACTGTAGCTATTTGTCTGTAAAATTTAACAATACTATTGTTCCTCAGTTACAAATTTTATTTTTATGCTTAAAGAGTTTATTCTCTGAGGCATTCAGTGTCAGTTGTTAATGAAAACCCTTGCTTTGTATTTTGAATTCAGGTAAAAGAAAGATAAATGCAGTCAGTTATCTAGAATGACAGAAAGAACAAAACAAAATCAACCAAAGTAAAACATAAAACAAACAAACAAATTAAACCTAATAAATCAGGAATAAAATGGAGGGGAATAAAATAAAGGAAGCTGTGGGACTTGTGTGATTATAGTATACAATCAAGACACATGATTTCAGATAATTCAAATTACCTGTGACAAAAGGACAGTAAGCTGTCTGTGACATGCCAATCATCCTTAATTGGCATGAACCTACTGCTAAAACCCCTAGTCTTAATCCCAAAGGAAATCAGGGTAAAGTGCCCAAAATTCTCTAGTCTAACAATGACACTTCCAGGAAAAAGAAACTCCACATCAACACACTAATATCAATCAGTTAATGAGTTATATATTGAATATGCAAATAACATGAAGGAGTTTAACTGGGGAAGCAAATAATCCATTATTTTCTATAGAGCCTTTGCAAAACTAAGAAGAAAATTGTAAGAGAAAGCCTTCCTGTGAAAAAGGGAAAAAAAATTAATATGCATTTCATGAAGACATTTAAATAACAAGTTCAGCAGGATATTACAGATATTACAGCAGAATAATGAAAGTTGTATTTCTGAGTGATAAAATCTTTTCATAAATAATGTCAGAAGGGTGCTGGAGGAATAATGGTGCCACAGTGTATGTTGCTAATTGAACGACTACAGCTTGAGCTTGAACCCATAACTTCTTTCTATCCTGGCTGCTGGATGTCCTGTCTATTGAGGAAAAGGGGAATCTGATTGGTAAAAGGAGCATCTATATTCCACATAAAGGTATGGACCTGTATTAGCAAACTGCATTTGTTCAGCATGAAAGTCAGAAGCTAATGTCAGATTTGTCATGCAAATAAACCCAGACCCTACGGAGACTGTAGGCAATGTGTTGCTCTTGTTTCCGAGAAAAGCTCTGAAGAATTCACCTTGAGATATTCATAGTCATGAGAAGGATAATTTCATACATTTTTTTCATTAATCTTACACACTCTTTGCACTGCTAACATTCCACTAATTTATTTTTTTCATTTGTTCTTTGTATGTTTTTATTGTACTTGTTTTTAGAGACACAAGTATGTGGTAACAGCAGCAATTAAATAATAAAACAGACATAATAGCATTAACGAGACATTTGTATAAACAGGTATCACACTACTATCCCATAAAAGATTTAACACAAAAATTCTATGATTATTTTATTTAGCTCAAAGGGAGACCAAAATTTTTATGATAATTTCACATAAATCTTAAAATATCTCCACAAAATATAATTAAAGTATCTATAAAAATGTCTATAGAAATGAATACTTAATATTTTTGTACCTATCTCCTAATACTAAATACAAACTTTGCATTACAATAGCTCGAAACCCTACAATATTTTTCCATATAGAATTTTACAGATCTTCCAAATAACTAGTTTTTCATGCACAAAATTCAATATGATGCTTAAATAAGGAATCTGACACATCATGTAAAAACAGTAATACATAAACCCCACTATCCCATCTCTGTTAACATGATATTCTGTCAAATCTAGTGACCCCAACAGCATTCCTGAAGTCTAGTGCAGGGCTACCACAGGAAGGATACCCAGCAAGAGAATAAGGGTAACTCCTCCACCAGAAAAGCCCTGTAATAAGTATCTTAACAACTCCACAGACAATACTCAGATACTTATGTTCATCGAGGTATCTGTACTCCCTGAGAAAACCACTGCTCATGTCATTCCTCCCACATCCAATGGCTCCAATACCCAAGTGTGAGTGAGGAGAATCAGTACTGCAGTCATGTATATAACTTACTATCTTATTGCTGCTCCTTAGATGAGTATTGCTAATATTTACTCACAAAAAGAAACATTAAAATACACTTAGTGTTAACAGTTTAAAATGAAATACCAATCTATGAGAGCAAATGCACACAGATGTGTGAATGCACGCGCACACACATACACACAGCACATTTTCTTTTTAGGGAACATCTTAAAGAAGAAATAAAAACTACTTACACCAGAATAGAAAGGCTCACCAGACACACAGATCACATCCTGCTCCTGGATCATCAAAATATCTTTGGCTAAGTGCAGTCGCACTTTGAAAGGCTCCTGGTTACCATCCTGCAGCAAACAAACCCCTGTCTTTGTCTTCAAAGGAGGGAATAAAGAGAAAAAGTTATTTTCAGTTAGCACTTGGAATTGTTAGAAGTGGTATTTTGTATAAAAATATTTGATAGATAGGTACAGTCACCATAAATATGTTAACAAATACCCAAAATTATTTTCAACGATCACTGTACTTACTGGGTTTGAACTACAAGTGAACAAATGTTACAGTAGTAAATAGTAAAAGCAGATTTTGCAATAACAAGGTGCTGTTTTACACATGATGTTTTTGTGAAATTCCTTCCAAATTGCTTCAAAACAGCTGTGTTCTTATTTTCTGTCTTTTCATTAAATGATGACACCCCACTTGGACATGAAATGAAAGATGATCCTCCACATATCACACCATTTTTGACATAGAAACATGTACAATGACACCTCCAAACTAGCCAGATTTGAGTACCAACAGCTACATGAACCCAATTGTGGGGTATTTATTTCTTGTCTGTGAATACAACACTGATTTAACTTTTTTATCCTTTTCAAATAGGATGCTGAGCTAAGAATAAGAGAAAATAAATCAAAGACTAAAACTCTGTAGTAACTTAGTTCTTGCTCCATTTCTGTATTTTACAATTATGGCTAAAGATCATGATCAGTAAGATTCTTCAATATATAATAAATGATTTTTCAGCAATTAGCAATGCCTTTGCAGTAGTACCTACATGTACTACCTTTTGGGGCATTATAAATGAGAGGGTGAGCACTGAAAAAGTTGGTACATGAAAGTACCATCAGTATTTAATTTTCCCTGAAGTTTATGTTGAAAATAGCACTCTTTGTAACACTTCATTAATGTACAAAATTCCTACTGGAAGAGCATTTTTTAAATATGAGAAGTCCGCTTACAAACAATCTAAAAACTTAGCCTTACAAATAATTTACCAGCATAAGTATTTGCCTAGATACATAGATGAGATGCAGATATAGATATAGATTAGATACAGATATAGATATATCTGTAGATATAGGTATTGATATAGATACATACATATCTCAGAAGAAAATTCACATATAAAAAGCATTGAAAGCCTTTGATTCATCAGTGCCAATAATAAAACCTTCACTATCTTCACAGAGGTCAAATTTCAATCCACCCACTGCAAAAAGTTGACTTAAGAGGAGATCAAGGGGAAAAAAAAAGTATTTTTATGAACTTTAAGTGCCAAGGTTGACCTGGCTGAATCTGAGGGCTCTTTCTCAGACAAGAGTTGTTTTTTTAAAAGAGGACTTGGAAGACCTCCCCATAATGTGCTCTTACATCCATAGCATGGAGAGAACAAACACAAATATGGAACTGACAGTAGGCCACTGGCAAAAGAGAAGTTTAAATCTCTCTCACAAGGCTTTAAAAGAGGTGGAAAGGTCGAGGACAATCTTTAAATAGTTCTATATAATGTTCTCCACTGACAAGCTGTTCTGTCATTTCTGCTCCATACTCAACACTCAAACTTTGGAAATTGTTTTTTCTTGGTCGCCAGGAGCAAATGTGTATAACTCAGCCATGATTTTGAAAGTGGCTCTGACCTTGCTTTATTCTTTTTAATCTAGGTAAGAAGAAGAAAAAAATGAAGAGATCTATGTACTGAATTCATATTGAGGTCAGTCAAACCTCTGGTCTACAATCACCCTACACCATTTTTCCAAGACCATCTACACCGTTGTCTTTTTTGTGAACAGAAACTGATTAACGTGCACAGACAAAATAAATGGATCACAGAAGGAGTTAGGTTTTCAGTACCACCGAAAAATTCTCTCATATCATACATAAAATGTTACAGTATTGAAATAAAGAATGGTTATGTCCTTGGAACTTCTTTACATACTTTACACACTAAGCCTCCTCTCTCCTTGGAGTTGTGAAGGAAGCAGTAAGTGACAATGGAAGTTGAACAATGTGGATTGTAAATAATTATGGTCAAACAAAGGTGCTAACACTTACAAAATGCTTTTCTTCTGCAGCAAAATTTGCACCATGCCTTACCTCCTCCCTGGATAACTGGCAATAGAATAAATTTTACCTCTCATACACTGGGTACAATAACTCTGCTTTACTTGATTGCACATTTCTGATTTGGTCAATAACCTTTTAAAATCTCTAGAGTCTTTCTGCAAAAGCTGAGGGACTACTTTGTAGGAATTAGAGGCAACCACGGCAGGCACAATTAGACATTAGAATAAAATTAAAATTCAAGACAGTTTTTAAATGCATATGAGCTGAGCTTATTCAACCTGAACAAGCAAATCAAGCTTGGGAACAGCCAAAATATTTTGGCCCTTGGAAAGATTGATCACACACACTCAGGGACCTTATTTACATCAGATATTCTAAAACGCAATGAACCACTTTACTGTTGTTGGGTTTTATGAAAGCTAGTTTACAATACAGTTCAAAATTAAATCTTCAATTATACTACCTCCTTCCCTCTCCTACCTGACAGCTGCATTAACCACCACGTTAAGGAGAAGAACGTAGTTGAGTTTCATTAGGTAACTTCAAAAGAAGACCTTGAGAACAGAGACTGGAATTTAATTGTTTCATTTTTGTCTGTTGAAACCTCTTTCTTGCTGCTTTCACTCACCCCCTTCAAAGTATTTTATAAGCTGAGTAAAATAAAGTTATTAATTCCTGCTCCAGAGCTGGAAATTAGGGAAGACAACCTGTATATATACTTTCATGTAAACTGCTGTGCACATCAACATTTTTCTTGATCAAAATTATTCTGATCAGTTGTACAGCCTATAGCCCTGCCCTCTCTTATATTTGAAGAGCTTAGATGGTGTGCGTATATGTGCGTGTGTATATGTGTGTGTGAGGTGTGGGAGTGCAGAGCTATGGTTGATATTGGCTTTTGCTCCTGATACCAATTTTTAAGAGCTTACATGGGAGGCTGTACGAAAACATTTCCCTTCATGCCTTCCCCATGTCACTGGCAGAGGGCTGAGCCCCACTCCTGTCTTACAGGAGTGACACAAACAGCACACTGACTGAGCTATTGGGCCATGCAAGGCATCCCCTGGTGCTCCAACGTGGGATACACTGCAACACCTCACAGCAAACATGCAGAGATAAGCAGAGGTCACCTGATCACAGTTTGTTAAGACAACAAACCTTGACTGAGCCCAAATCACCAAGAACATCACCTTATTTATAGAGTTGGGCTCCTGTGCTGCAAAGATGGGAAGAAAACTGAATGTTTGAAGTTGCACATTTTTATGAAGCGGAGGAGGTGTGTTTAGGAATGCATATGAAAGTATTGTAAAGAGGTGAAAAAGTTTCCATATGAGAGAAGAGCCTGTGGCTTCAAGCAAAGACAATGATGAAGGAAGGTGGTGGTACCTAAGTAACAGATGCAGTGAATGTTGCACCCACACAAGGCTGCCTCTGTCATCTCATTCGACACAGTTTAAAGCTGAGTTAGATAAGAACATGATGTGGCAAGAGATGATGTCCTGGGAACTGCTTACAACTCCTGAACTAATATAATTACAAGAGGGGCTGAAAAATGACCTCACTTTGCTTCCTCACACCAGTCTGTGGTGAACTTTGTGCTTCAAGTCACTATCAGAGAACAGTATAGGTGGGTAGACACCTTAATGTAGACTGCTTTTCCAGAGAATATGGTCACACTCTGATCATTATTAGCAACAAGGCAATGAAAAAAGGACACTTAAAAATTATATCCTGAATTACAGCCCATTATCCATAGAGACTGTGTAAAAGATCTGGCCTAAAGATCCTTTTCCTAAAAGGAATTCATAAATTCTTACATAGCAAAACAAATGTTCTGCATTTGTTAATATACACAAATATTTAAGAATTAATGTCAAAGAAAACACACATGAAAACTACAGATTCTATATGTATACTAGCATTAGAGTACCTACAAAACACATACCAAATAATACTCCAGGAGAGACATCATCAAAGATACCTGTTGATTTAGAAGCCAATTTCCTGCAGATCTTCCAAAATATTTTTTTAAATATTTTTTAAAAATTTTATCTGGCCTATAAAAGTTTGCTAGCAGATTTTCTGTTGATTTTTTTAAAATTCATTTTTATGTCTTTTTTTTTCCTTGTCATTTATGACAAGGAAAAAAAATTCTAAAACATTTCCTATGTTTTGTTCTCAAAGAGAGTTTCTCAGTCTTTCAGGCAGTTTTAAATACTTGTAAATAGTTTTCCAGACATGGCTGTATCTTCTCCTTTATGCTACTTTATCTATGCCTTTGACCCGACAAATAAAATACTTCTTTAGCTTCGCTTCTCTTAATTTCATATCAGCAGGAAGTCTTCAACAAATATCCCAGAGTAGTTTAGTCCATGAACAAGTGGAAGAAAGAAAGAGGGAAAAAATTTCAGCACATTTTCTATGCAAGGTGACCTGGATTTTTAGTTTCTACTTTGACTGTTATGTCCTAAAATAAAGTAAGCCTCTGCAATTTGGTTTTAAGCCCTGAAATTTATTTCTACTATCAAGAACATGATAGCAGTAAGGAGAATAGGTTACAAAACTGCTTTAAATGTGTACCTAGCTCCTTCAGATTAATATCCACCCTTTTGGATGCTTATTTGAACTGAGGCTGACCTCTGACTATTTGGAGATATGCCTGTCACTGTTTCATAATCGTAAGTATAATAATAAAAAAGGAAATTGAATCAGAGGTTTAAGGAGGTAATGGCATTGGATTTAAGGAGGTAATAGCAAAGGATTCAAGAGGCAGGGATATGTGTCAGAACCATATATGGGTTGTTTTTTAAACAGTCCAGCTACATATTCTGTGGAGGTATTGCTAGCTTAAGTGAAAAGCACTTATATTGTCAAAAACTGGAATGCAGCCCAGATACACACGGATGTGTTCAGCTTGTCATTCAGAGCCTCTTCAATCAGATACCAAGATTTTCCAATCCAAGGGACAGCAAGTCCATTCCTGCATATGAATTGTACACTCCAGTCTGAAAGAACTGCAGAAAAATTCCAAATTTGGACTTTAAGTTATTTTGATTTGATTTGTCAGGTATTTTCCAGGTAAGTATTTGTTGTGGTATTCTTGCTATGTGATTTTATTGAAAGAATGAACTCTTACGGAGAAAGTCTTGTTTCATACAGTCTGCAATACAAAATGTAAACTGGATGTTTGGAAAATATATATATTTACATAAGTATTCATATATATGAGCTTCTTACTAAGCTAAGGTACTTTTTCAGAGCAAAAATTTTCTGACACCGTAAGGATGCCACTTTGGTGTCTGAATTGCCAGTGAGCTTACTGTGACTATGGAATTGAACCCAGGAGTTAAGGTAATATAAATTGAAGTCTATTGTGAGAACATGTATGTTTCTTCTCATTTACTTCACCCATTAGATGACATTCTAACAGATACTGTAAATTACTAACCATTTTCCATCATGGGATTTTGAGACTAAATCATGAGTTGAATCTTTATTTAAGAAAAGTTCCAGAAAGCCACAGTATTAGAAATCCCAGCATTGCTGTTTACCAGGATTTATAAACAAAAGAAAACAACAGCTTCGTATGAAATGCATAAATCAGAAAATTCCATAAAGGTGACTACAAACAGACCATAAGAGTGTATAGCAATATTTAGGGAAGAAATTGAGAAGAAAGTTAAATATGGCTTAAAATTTAAGACACGTTTTGTTGCAGGATAGCCCCCCCAAGTAGATGGATGTTGAAATAGAGGTCATTACACCTTTGAATAGCAGAACATATCAAATTACAAAGCTTGCGAAGTCTACAAGAATATTTATAAAATTCATAAAGCAAATAGTTTACCAATTCAAATTAATCCTTCAAAGGAACAATGGACACTACTATGAAAACATATGAATAGAGTGTAAGCAGGAAAATGAATGGGGTATTTAATAACTTAAATAAGTTTGATGTTATATTGGGTAGGGAAGGGGGGAAACCAAGCTATTAAAAATAAAGAATGAAATTTCAAAAAGTTAGAAATCTGCTAATGCAGCTTGTTCATAAAGTACATGGAAATATGAACTTTTAAAAAAATTGCTGGGGAAAATGTTCTAATGCATTAATCATCCCAAGTCTTCCATTTCAACAGAAAGATACTTTGACTGCAGAGGACAGTATTATGTCAGAGACTGAGGTTATCTTCCAAGAGATAGTTTTCAGAATATAGAATAAGGTCAAGTGAGTACAGGAGAGCGTTTTAAGAACCCACTGACTGTGATTTATGCTCTTGTAAAGTTCAAAAAGCTTGGGATAAAGGGTAAAAGAGGAGCTGGATAGTCTTATGGTTTAGAAATTGTTAAATAGAAGAACCAACAAAATGGATATATTTGCTCATCAGTGAGGGAAAAGAGCATGGAATACTGAATAATGAAATATGAAGCAGTGAAAAAATTCCCACAAGTAGCAAGCAGAGAAACCACACACACACACAATTTTTAAAAATCACTTCTTCAGATACCAGGTAGTTTCCCTTAAAAAAAATGTGTGTATGTATGTGTAAGATTTCCTCTTTTTGTAGTATCATTTGAATTGTCTAGCATGGAAGTTATTTTCTTGCAGAATAAAAGTACTTTGAAATGCCTTGGAAAGCAGCACAGCCTGAAGAAAAGATGCTTGGGGGAGAAAATAATCATTAGGATCCTGGAAGACACTTTGAGATTGAAAAAAAAAAATCATATCTACACATCTATATCATGTCCACATATCTGTGTTTAATCTCTCTTTATAATAACCCCGACTGCTTCAATCAGATTTGCCATAGGAACTTAGGCACAAAGTGCACATGCAGGTACATATAAAGAGACAAGACCATTTCAGTGTCCAAATCTCAAACCAAATCTCACTAGTAGACACTGGGAGAAATTAGGGATGCATGAAAGCATCACTACTATGAAAGAACTAAGGTTGCCTCAGAGACCTCCAGTGCACTAGAGCAGCAGTAAATTAGAATGAAAAGTTGCTTAAGGAAAAAAATTGAGTGTGTCATGGACACCATGAAAAACATGCTGTAGCTGAGGTGCATCTATGTGGAAAATTTTGGTTTTGTGCTAATTGAAACTCAGCTCAAACCATTTTCTGCCACTACTAACGATGGAAGTACCAACAAGAATCTGAGCTGCATTCACCAATATCTGTGTTTTATCTCATTTTGAGAGATTTGGGAGAGCAGTCTCAGTTCTTCTGCAGTGGAGTGACTACAGCACCAGGATATGCAGATGAAAGGAAACAAAAAGATGAAGATCAAATAGTCAAGATGCTTCACTACAGCTTTTACTGCCATTATCAAAAATTTCTCAGTAACTATTCTGGCATAGAAGACTACAGATATTTTTTCCCACATATCTAGTATGATTGAGAATTTGATACAACAGAGGTTGGAGGAGATAGAAGCCTGAAAGTTTTAAATGCACTGACTAGAGAACAAATTAAACAAAAATAACTAGAGCAAAGACTATGGCTACTTTACCTATCATGTCAATATTTGAAATAAATATCAGCAAAATGTCTGTGGCTTGAAGTGACTAAAGTAGTGCCAGAGAATTTGCCAAGGTGGAATAGAACCACAAGCTAATTAAGGGTGTAGTGCCACAATGGTCTTTTCCTCAGCCACTACTGTCACTTTCATAAGAAGCTCAAGTGCCAGATGAAGTTTTGGTGACAAATCTGGAAAATTTTAAGGTATGAAGAAAATTTTCCTAAAAGTAATAGCTGAAAGGTATATGTTGGCACTTGAAATACCTGACAAAATGGATGATTACAGCTTATACTGACCTCAAGTGAAACATTTAATTAATTAATTAATTAATTAATTAATACTTGGATGGATGAGGTTTAAAGTCCAAATAACACCCTGTCCAGTTCCATCAGCCTATTGAAAGTCCATTATCACAGGCTCAAAGGACCACAGGACCATGATGGCAGGTGGGAACACAAATTTGGGACTCAGAAAGGGTCACCCAGTCTGGGTCCCCTGCCAGGGCTGTCCTAGAACAGCTTGAGCCCCACTGTCTGAGTGTGAAACCTATTGTGCTAAGATAATGCCATAGCACCTCTTGGAGTGAGCAGAGGTCAGTGCCTGGGAGCATGGGACATACAATGGAATGGAGTTTTGGATTGCACAAGGCCTGTAAAATATATATGGATACATGTAGTGTATATTTGTGCTCTGCTTCCATCTGCCTCCTGGGGATACATCCTCACCCTCATGACTCTTCTGGACCTGGGGAAACAGCTGGAGCATCCTCCCCCCTACTGGGCTTTCAAATCAAATCTAGTTCACTGTATTTTCCTTCAAATAAAAATCAAAGCAGATGATGCATTACAATGATAGTGCTAAGGTTTTAGTTAAAAATTACACTATGTGCAAGCATAAGGCTGCTGATTATTTAGACACAGGCATCTGATGAAAGTAGGTGTAAAAAGCTCTATTCTATTAACTTCTTTTTGGGAAGAAAGAGATAGACCGTAGTCTTGGAAGTGACAGCACTGATTCTGTGGCACAAACCCCATTTTACACAAAATATATAAAGTGTGGTTGAATCCATCTCATTAAATTTTATTTAAATGCTAGTTAAAGGATCTTCTTTGTGGTCTCCAAATTATGATGGGGTTTTTTTTGTTTTGTTTTGTTTTTTTAGGATGTGTGGAATCATTCCTTCTTTCCATTGTCTACCATGGAAGCTCTGGAAATCAGCTGATTTTTAACAAGGTAAAATTGAAATCAATGCCCCCATTAGAAACTAGTTACAGAATGAAACAAATCTGTTAGTGTATTTTCACTGTCCTATCTTGGACTCATGCCATGTTCCCTTTCTGTGGCTGCTCTTGTCATTATGCCTGCCAGACACAGAGTAAAATTAATTACCACTAAATAGCCTATAGACTTTAAAGAATAACAACATAAAAAAGATGAAAATAATTCTTATCTTCCTCTTCACCCGAAAAAGTGTATTCAGAAAGAAATAATAATAAAACCAAAACCAAAATGCCCTAATAACATGCTTTACCCCTTGGTCAGCAATGAATTAGTTAGGACTACATGATCAGGATCAAGGCTCCTTCCAACTGGAAATATTCTATTTGAAAAGCCAAACCTCAAGATTAATAAGAATGCTTTCTTCCATATAAATAATCTGGGATATAGTGCTATAGAATTTACATCACGCATGCATTTTCTGAGGTAGTAAAGCCTGAATATATACCACCCTGGAAAAACATCACATTCTTTCCCAAAGGAAAGGTTCATTTTAATATTACTTTTTGACTCTACTACTCCTTTAGGAATGTTGTCATGATTTAGTCTGCTTTAGTCTGCTCATTTTCTCTTCTCCCCGAATTTATTATAACTGATTCTCAAGTCACAACTGGTTTTAATTGCAGTTAGTTCTTGATTTTAGTGTTGTTCCAATCCCTTCACTTCTAGTTTTTCATGGGATCATGGTCACACTTAAAGTTCTAACCAGTTACCTTCCTAAATGCTGTTTGTGGTTTTCAGTGTACAGGTAATTGTCATGATTTGTAAATTATAATAATGCACAAAAATCATTACATAATTTGCTGTAAATGGGTCTCACTGTGTCTCAATTGATGAAGTTGTTAAAATCACATTTTAAAAATTGTTCATAGACAATCACTGAGTAAATAAAAAGCCCTTGCTAATGTCTGCAAATACATTTTATTTGCTTTCCTTAAGGCAAATCAGTATAAATACAGAAAACACTTCCCTTATCTCTAGCGAAGGGAGACTGAAGTACTTTGCATTTACATGATGAAACTAATTCTAGGCAAAAATTACTCTCTTACCTCAATAAATCTGAATGGAATCACTTTTCATTTTGGTCATCTTCACAGCTTCCCATCTCCCCCCACCACCCTTCTACCATACTTCTGCATTTCCCCCTTGATTCTGCTGAACAGCACCAGAGAGATTCCAGACTCCATTGGCATTTTTCATCATGTACAGGCTTTCAGGTATAAACAATCCAAGAATAGCAAAGCTCACACAAAATGTAGTTGCCTGCACCTACATTGTGCATAAAGAGGTAAATGGGAACAATGGTGAGGTCTAATGATGAATACACTTGTGCAAATTCTTTCATCTTCTACTACAAAGTCCATCTGCCATCACAAACAGAACAAGTGAATTCAACTTATTCAATAAGTTATTTGATTATATAATTCCTAAAATTTCAGGGGAAGAAAAAAAAATGAAAAAAAGTATCTTGCATATAAAAAGGACTAAAAATTCATTAATTTTCACTCTACTATTATTTGGAAAGAAAAAAAAAAATCTGATCCTACCTCTTCACAGGCGGTCCTGAAATCCATGTGCTATGACACAGCAAGTGATATTTGCCTAAAATGGAGAGAAATCATTTCATTAGAATGAAAAAGATATAGCAAAACATAAAAGTTATCTGTCTGAGATGAGCAATTGCACTTCTCTTTGCTAGGTCCAGTTATAGCCATTGCTTAAAAGGAGAAATGATCAAAGTTGCAACAGGATTAGGAAGATGTTAGAAGTTGTTCTTATAAAGTACACAACCTGGTTTCATTGAATATAATCAAAGGAATACTTGTGTTCCCACCACCTCCACCCTTCCACAGGACATTCAATATACTTTTCTTATTGCAAGTGTAAATTCATTTCCTTTTGTGTTTTCCAATTTTTGTTTCATAAGTAAGAGTATACTCAAAAGTAACAAAAATAGAGACAATTAAGTGTTGCTCTTCAGAACACTCCCACTCTTTAAAAAAAAACCTTTTTCTTTTCTCCCCTAATTAAAAACCATCACTCACCTTTTGTCTCACATTTTATTAATGTACCTAATCTCTCCACAGAAGCCACTTTCATTTAACAGTGTGCTTACTTTGCAGAAATATTTATGAGTTGAAAAACAAATGTTAGAAAAGTCAGAAATACGTGTGAGTGCTGGCAAAATGTCACACCAAATCCTGTGATTATTACTTTCCCTGGCCTTTACTTAAAGTGTACTCATCGCCATGCACACTTATGCATTCACTTATTTATGTGATAAAGCCACTGGAACAGGATGTTAGCAGAGGCTACTAACAGTGTCCTGCTGCTGGGTCTGCAATAGAAACACTCATGCATCAGTCAGTAACATTTTCAGGAAACACAGAAGAGCCCTGGGCAAAACAGCAGCTTCATTCAATGGCCATTTAAAAATAACCCTGTTACAAAATTCTCTCCATCAAGTATTTTATTATTATTTTGTATTAATTATGTGATTACCACTATTTGTATGGGTGTAGTACTCAAAGATCCAACACAAAATTTGCACCATTAGCATACATTTAAAATAAATTTTAAAAATTCGTCACTTAGTACAAAAATTTAACTCCTAATACTTACGATTAAACCTCTTAATAATAATAAAATCATTTCATTAAGTCTCTTGATTTATTTTGCTGCCCTGAAGGCAGTTGTGTTGAACAGCACACATATGAGGTTAATGTTCTCTATTGAGATCTGCCTGGTTCACAGCCTGTGCTCTAGACTAATTTCTAGCAGAGATAGCCTAGGTTGGCTAGGTTACAATTCAGAAATTTAAAAAGGACCCATCATCATTCCTTCCTTATCAGCTTTATGCAAGCACCAAGATCCAATAACAAACTGTATCTGTAATTCTGCTATCAAAAATGCTCATAAAATCAAGGTCACTATTACCATTTCAAAGATTTTCTCTCTGGTGGGTCAGTCATTGTGTTACAAAGAATGTTTCCTTGTGATCTTTATTGACTCCTTTTTCAGCTGAGTAAACTGAAGTCAAAAAGAGACTTTACTCACCTTAGCAAATATTCTAAGGACTTCTTAGCTTTCTGGAACTATAAGAGCATACATCTTTGAAAAATAAACTGAAGCAATGCACAGTGCTCTCCTGTCTTTGGCCCAGGTTATGGCAGGTCACTAATTCCTACCGCAGTCAAAAGTTTATTCTCTTGTGTTATGTTCTGCCTTATTAATAAAAGTTCTGCAAAGTTTGGGTTTGGGCAACTTTGGTTCCACAGTCAACAGCAATTCCAGTTTCAATCTCTTTTAGCTACTCTTTGATCTAAACCTTATCTAACCCTGTTCATTTTCATAACTCAGCATGACTCCTTTTTTTATTCTTGGTTTTTAGGTATAATGCAATTATTTACTTATTTCAGAAATACTTATATTATCACAGAGAAAAAACATAATTGTTACTAATAAAATATTTGTTAAAATTTAAAGCTGGAGCTACATAATTCTCAACATAAAAAAAATTCAATGCAGAGAGTTTATGTGTTTCTCAGGCAGGCAACATCTCAGTTACTAATCTTTGCAGTACAGCTGCCACTACCTCTGCTCTCTTCTGTTTCCTACTGGTTCTCATCTGCAGCTACACAGAGAATGTAAGCCCATTATCAATGTCCTTTTTCCGACTATCAGCAATTTTATAACACTTGATATTTTACAAACAACACACAGAAGGTTTGATTACAAAGTGCAGTACCTCATAAATCATCTCAGAAATGTTATTGTTTCCAGCATTTATACCCCAAACAAACACTCTAGATAATTAAATTACAGGAATACATATAATGCATCATGCAGAAATGTAATATCTTATGCTGGTAAAAACCCCAGTGATTACTAATTGTCTCCTCCTGTAATGCATGAAAAAAGGCAGAAAATATAAACCTAAGTAATCACAAAAATAAAACATCTGTAAAATATAAACTGTGACACCCAGTGCTTACAGATATCCGTGATAAGCTTCTGGCTAATCTCTGCAACCCCATCTCCAAATCACAGCCACTTTCACCTGAGCAACTTTCCAGCTCTCATAGGAGCTTCCTTCAGCCTGATTTTTCTTTCTTTTTTCTTTTTTTTGCCCCTCCCCACCATTAGGTCGCTCTGGGACAAACTGTGCTTCAGAATGTGAGAAAGAAGCTGCCTGTGGCTTTGAATTGAGGAGGTGCAGAGGAAACAGCTCCAGGACAGGACCTGGTTTGCAGGCACAGAGGGAGGCCTGAACAGCATGCATCACTCAAAGAGAAATGAAGGCTGCAAAAGCAGTGTGTCTTTCTCTAAAGGGGCTGGGAAGCACTGCAATCAAAGATATGTAAACAAGCAAGCTTTGAAAAGTTACTTGCCGTCCTTTCAACTTGACTTGCAATCTGCATCTCCTCCAAAACTGAGTTATCAGACCTATTTAGGTCTGATACACGCATCACCTCTATTGATGCATGTAAAAAGAACAGTATGTGACAGACAGGTTGGGAAGAGACTTTGACACCCCCTTGGCAGAAAAAGCAGTTATTCAACACTGAAGAAACATTTACAAGAAGTATTTTTATGGCATTTGTGTTCTAAAGGGAAATCAATGGCTAAAACATACCGGCAAAGACAAAGCCCTCAGAGACAAAGCTTCATTTATGATAATTCACTGAGCATTTGAGCTATGCTCTGATCTTCTTATAACAAATCAGGTCATATTCCAGTGGTATAATAGATGTAATTTCACAAAGTACTTCCATGAATGAACGCTCCAGTATACAATAATGAAATAAGATAGCAAACAAAAAGAAAATTTCTTGTGCACACAACATCAAGAAGAGACACTGAAGTGTAGGCAGTACCACAGGCCAAATGAAATACTACTGATAGTGGGAAACAATTCATTCTCAAGGTTACTGGTGCAAAGTAAGAATACAATACTGTATGCACAAATAACAAGCGCAAGGATTATCAAATAAAAAGTGCATTATCAAATGCAGTTTCATTTAGCATAGGATATCACTGCAGATCACTTGTTTATGTTCTACTTGATGGAGAGAAAAACCAAGAAATTCCTATTGTCTGAAAAATGTATGAACTGATAATGGGGAAAGAGACTAAAACCATATTTCAAAGGCACAAATCACAGATCAGCAACGACTTATGATAATAGTTTACTATTAGTGTTTTCCTTTTGAAGTCCTTCTGCCTCCATTCTTGCCAAAATATTTTGGGCTCTACATTGCAAAAATGCCTGAAGAAAATAATATCTGTTGTTTTTGTGTGTGTTTGGAAATTGAACATACATACACTTGTAAATCTGCAACACCATTTTTTAGCAGTAGTTAAAACTAAACTCCAAACATTCTCTATTATAAATAGAGGAAGTAGATTTAGAAATTATCCTTACATATAGCATAGCTAGTCCCTTGTGCTTTGCAGGAAATAAAAATATTTCTGGAAAAAGAAAAACATTACTTCAAGTCCAAATTCCATGAACATATATTCATTCTATCCAGCTTGCCACAAGGTGTTTGATACTGGAAGAGTGGTCAGAAGCATGCAGACACCAGAGTAAATCAAAAGAGTAGTTGAGTAACTGCAGATTAATAAACCCTCATTCAGTTATTGCTTTCCAGCACACTTGAATTATATTTTGTTTGATCACTGAGTTACTTATGTTCAGTTAACATAATGATTTTTAGTAATTTACATATTGGACTCATTTGCTGAAAAATTTCTCAGCGCACTGGCAACAGTCTCTAGATTCAAGCACTTTTTCACACCTCCTCACAAAGTTCAATACGTGAAGGGGGATCTGTATATCCATTGCATAGATTTACAGTTTTAATAAATTAATGTAAGAAGGATGCTCATGAAGCTGGAGGACCCTAAGATGCATGTATCAATCTACCTGATAGTGCAAGGACTGAGATGAACTTTGGAATCAGAAAACTTGTGCAGTTCTTTGGCGGGGACGAAAATAATTACCTGACAAAGCTTTTTAACAAAATGTCCAACTCTTAGCAAAACTCATGCTTCAAAAGAATTGAAGTTGGCAATTAGTAGCTAGCATGTTTTTTAATGTTTCTTTCATTTTACCTTGGTTAAAACAAGTATGGTATTTATCTGCCAGTCATAATTTATTATTTTAGTGGCAAGCCTATTTAATACTCAAGCCAAATTAATGATTCACTCTATAAACAACAATTTTTCCATAGTCACTGATGCAGAAGGCAGTATTAACTGAATGAATGCATCTTGGGCTTCTGTTTGCTTATTCAGTGCTGTTTGCATNGCTGTTTGCATTAACAATTATCTAGTGTCCCCCAGAACAAACACCCACAAAATGACCTAACGAGTCACCCAGTCTGTTCTATCTTGGCAAAAGAAAACGATTACAAATGGCAAAATAAAGAAAGGAAACAAAACAAAACAAAACAAATACCAGAACAACACACAATATTTCAGAAAGAAAAGCTGAATTAGAGGGGAATAATCTGAAAACAGTGATATTAAATGGCAATGGGTTGTCGCTGCATGTCTTTATGTGAAACACACTATGGCAAACTGGAGCATGAAAGTTTGGCTCTGGGTCAAAGTCTGGAACGCTGCTAGGAAAAAAAAAAAAAAAAAGAAATTATTTGTTTGGTTTCTCACTTTTCCAGTGTTACTCTTTGTTGTTTCAGTAGATGTGATGTGTCTCAATACAATTATGTACATGATTCCAAAGAGGACAGTGCATATCAGAGCCCAGGCTTACACTAAATGTCTCCTTATTCTTCACTTCTCTGAAGGCTGCATGAACTGTGACATGATGTAGCTAATTTCTCAGTTTTGCCTAAGTAACAGTGCCTTTTGTCAGAGATATTCTTCTCTGACCATATTCAGCATTGGATTCTGGATTTTCCCTCCATTATCTCTCAACACAACATTTTCATATAGAAACTGGCACTCCTCTGCCAAGGCAATTGTTTCACACTCAAATGTAAATTTCATGCCCCTGGCATTATGCCTAATGCCAATAATTCAGTGAGACATTCCACATTATACTGCATCTTTTGATTTCACTTAAGTTAAAAGAAACAAACCAAATACATTGTATCAGTGCCTTAAAGAGGTTAGAAAATAAATTAATGGTTATAAACACTTGAGAAGTATTTATTTGAGATTTTTAGATCCTTTTTTAAACACCTGACAAATATATTTATACCTGCATATATAAACATGTGTCATGTCCAGAGTTATTTGCAGTTCTTAATGGAAAATAATCATTCACAGTGAAATTTTAAAAATTTGTATATCCTGCTTAAGAAAAATCAAAATAATAATATGCAGTGAATAATGAAAATTGAACCCAGATTACATGAAGAAAGGACATGATATCAGACTTATTACAGATTATTGAATTAAAATAATATGACTATGTTTTATGCCCAGTTTACAAGAGTATAAAGAAGCACATATTTCCATTTTTTCTATTGACTAAATTCTTCCCATATACCTGGGAAAATGCAAACCAGGATTTTCAAATAGGTATAACATGATTTGTGCTCATTTGATACAGCTTGAATCAAAAATGCCAGTACATCTTGACAGAGCTTGAACTAACAAGGTAAATTAACTGAAAGAAATGACAAAATCTATTCTCAGAGAAATTCAAAAGTTTTATTAACTTCAATAAAAACAATAGTAATAACCTATTTTAATTGACCCATGACAAAAAAGTATCAAAATTTCATTTGAAATCCCATAACCAATCCAATATTTGACTATGACCTTTCATTATTTTGGTGGAGTTGAAATCAGTTGACTAAGGCAAAACTTTTTCAGTCTGTTTTATCATTAGGTTTTATGAAATAATTCTTACCGTGGAAATGAATATTCTTATTCCACAAAATCAAAAAATTCTATTTTACATTACCAATGTATATATCACAATATAACACATATGTAATGGCACTAGACCTTATCAGTCCTTCCCACTAAGATGGTAACAGCAGCTCACTAAAATAACTCTCATAATTTATCTTTCGGTTCATATTTAGCTATTGTTATTTGGAGTTTCCTTTCTATTTAGAAATTGCCACCATCACCAGTTTTGCAACTGCAGTCAGTTTCTTTACTGAAATAGAATTGGGCTATCAGAGGTAAAAAGGTTTGGGGAATATGATTGTAAGCTACCAAAGAAGATGGGCAGAGAGGCAGTTTGAGAACCTATAGAAGAAAACCAAGTCAATGAAAGCTGGAAAAACAGAAAAAAACTAGGCACTTATTTTTGGTAAACAAGACTCTGAAGAGGAATTGAATTCAACTGACTATTCTCTGGTATCGGAATCACCTAGGTAAAACACCAGAAAGAAAAAAAAACACCAAAAAACAAACCCTGTACATTATAAGAGCAAGACCACAGATTTCCATTTCCTATTTAAAGTGGACTGTGTTGCATCTGTGTTGCCCTGCTGCTTAGACAAAATGTTGTTGTTGTTGTTTATTGTGTCAGGTCATTGACCCTTAAATGCCACTGTTCTTCCTCACTGTTATTTTTTTCCTCTCTTTTTTCTATACCAGATGAACCTACAGATGTCCCATAAGTAATCAAGTCAGTAACAAAAAAATCAATTCATAGAAATATTTAAGACAATGTGTTTAACTGACCAATTGGTGGATTTAGAATTAAGTCTGAACTGCAACTTAAGTTCTAGTACCAGGTCCTGTAATGAACAGCAATACTCCTGTCTGAGAACTCCTATTACAACAAGCATGAATGTAATTCCAGTGCTCACCAATTAAAACTATGCATTTGTTTTGTCATCTCTGGGGTAGCATAGCTTCAACAGAGAGAAAGACCAAGGTTTATTGCAGCTGCTGCTACAGTTTTGCCTTATCTGAAAAGTCACTTATAAATGCTACCAGTAAACAAAACACTTCCTCAGGTAGGTAGGGTTTTTTAAGGTAAAAAAAAACACAAGCAGACAAACAAACAAACAAAAAAACCCAAAAAACAAATGCAAAACTCTCAAACAGTAACCTATTTCAAAAAGTTGCTAGCAAAGGAAGGAGGAATACTGTAACACATGAACTAGGAAATTCTAGCCCAATAGAGAACCTGATCATCATTTGCACAGTCTNNNNTTTGACAGTCTTTACTTTTCCCTTTTTTTTTTTTTTTTTGTTTTTTTTGTTTTTTTTTGGTTTTTTTTGTTTTTTAAGAGCAGATGCTTCTATATAGAAGCATTTAGTACTTATAGGAAACAAACACCAACATCTTGGCTCAAAATTAATCAACATAATTAGATCTTCCACTTGAGGTTTTCTATGATTGCAGCAAAAGTCTTTAACTACTCTGGAATCCAGAAAGCAGGAATTTGTAGCAATGCTGTTGTAATATCATCAAGTCAAGTTTATTTATTGTCAAACTACTCCTGCAGTAGTACATTGTCAAAATGTATAAAATGGGAACTTGAGATATGCAAAATATGCCACATAGGAAAACACAGCACTTAAAGCACTGTATAATTAAAACAAAAAAAAGTTAAGTAGCCAGTGAGAAATACTTTACAGCTAATTAGAAAATATCCCTGTGAGAACAGCACCCCTTATTGAAAATCCTCTTTTATGGAAGTGGATTGAAATGGGATTGTGAAATGGTCATCCCAGCTGTACACACATTCCTATCCTGCAGGGTGTTAATCCTGCTAGAAGGCTATC
>WEIU01024181.1:11660-36098 GCA_013389925.1 Aegithalos caudatus
TGCGCCCCTCCCCCCCCACCCGGGAAGGGGCACGGGCGTTCAGAGGGTCCGTGGGGGGTGGGTGGGTTTACGGGGCTCTTTTCGGCGCTCGAGGCCGGGCAGCCCTGACAAGGGTTCGCAAGGGTTTGGGCAGCAGCCGCCGTCGTGTTCTGCTACCCCCACGGGCCTCCCTTGAGCGAGGTTGATTTTCCCCACTGGGAAAATGCTTATCCGTGCTGTGGCTTGGTGCTTATTTGAGGCATCAGATACGTGTCTTATTTGGTGTCTTATTTGAGACATCCGCGTGTCTCGGCCGTTTGTCTTCGTCTCTATGATGTAAGATCTTGTATCGAAGAGGACTGTAATTTCACGTGTTCCCTGATCACGGATGAAAACTGACAATTCTATATGTATGTCAGTGGAAATAACCCTCCTGAGACCCTTATGATCTGGATCTGTGTAGCCTTACGCTACATCTTGCAAACTTGGTGTTCATACGGTTCTGTGTGGTTCCATTTTACAAAATGAGCCTGGAGTGAGCTGAATAAAGGGTTGTAGGTTTGCTGCTGCTTAAAGCAGTCCCTTTCTGGTGTCATTTGTCCAGACAGCATCAGGGCCTGTGCTGTGAAGCTGCATTTTAATCTACCATCCATATAAAATACATTTTGAAGACATTAAATATGTTTCTAAGTTTCTAGCTTCTTTCCTGTGTTTTGGAACTCAAAATATCGTTTTGTTTCTTGGTAGGATCTGAAGACACAGCTCTGAATATTTGGAAGATATGAAATGTAGCTATTCTGGGCTGAATGTGTATATCCCAATATTCTGTCCTTATTTTAAATTTGTATTTGATATCAGGGCTAGTTGTGGCATGGCTGACTTATTGGAAGTGTGTTTTCTAGTTGTGTGTTGGTTTTCACATAAAAATATAAATGAACTTCCACCACTGATTTTAAAATGTATCTGCTGCTTGCACAAAACCCCTCACTAGGTTTCTGTAAAGACACATTTCTGTAAAATCCATACTATTGAACTGGTAGAAGCGTAATGCCTTTAGATCTTAAGTATTTCCAAAAATATTTCAGTCGTTACTGAATATGAAATGCAAGGGACATCGATTTGTTCCCATTTGCTGCAGTGATTTAATGAGTGATCTAATAGTTGTGATTAAATGGAATCTAACAATAGAATTTAAAGTAAGAGTGTGATCTGAAGCTGATTGTGAACTCTTTTTCTGTTCTTTAGATTTGTGCTTTCTGCTGAAAGGAGAAAAAGAGTCGGGGCTAAAAGCAAATGCCTTAAGCTTTCCACGAGTAGGTGAATTTGCCCTTCTTAATTACCAGATACTGGCTTATTGAGTCCTTTTCAGTCCTTCCTCACTTATAATTTAGAAACCAAATGTGATTTAGGAAAACAGTGAAATATTGCCAGTTACAGCTTCTTGAGCATCACATTATTCTGTACAGAATGTGAGCAGTGCTGTGTTCACTGGTTCCAACAGTTGTGGAAACAGCTTTAATTTCTGTTTAATTGAGGCCATCCACTCCTATCATCGTGTGGGAGAAGGCTCCCAAATCTTCAGGCAACAATCAGATCCTGAAATAAAATGCAAAGAAAGGGAGTACAGAAGACATTTTGATGTAGAACTAAGAGAATGTGGCATTTTTCCAAAAGCAGTCTTTAATTTTTCCTTCTCTTGAATATGAAATAATGGGAAACTCCTAGGTTTGAGGAGGCGTGCTTGCTTGCTTGTGGGTTTTTTTTTAATGCTGACTTCTACTGGCATTGCAAAGCAGCAGCACTTCTCACAGACTTTCATCCTTGAACCTCCAGGTGAAATGTACATTCAGGCAATAAAAGTACCCTTTAATTTGATGGTGATGATGATGATAATAATAGCAATCTCTGCTGGATTTCCTTCACTACTGAGCCATGATTAAATTCCTGTCTGGTATTTGGTGGGGAAAACAGCAGCTGTACTAGAGAGAAAGAAATATCAGAACAAAACCAGTTTGGATGTTGGAGCAGAAAGCAGATGAATTCTTATGATGTGTCAAAACATTATCACAAGATTAATTGTTGCACTCATTTGGAATGTACAGGGTGTCTCCTTAGATGCTTTTTATCTCAAAAGCACAATTTATATCAACTCCAACACTCTTCTGCCTTTACTCTCTAAACTCAGCTATCCTTTCTGTGTTGTAGATAACACAATTGGACTATCTCAATGTCTTTACTTACTGATAACTCAGTATTTGATTAAGTTCCCTTTTGAGGAGTACCGTTGATTTCCTCCATGTAAAAAGTGGTAATAGTTAGCAAATCATATTACAGTCATACAAAGCTCTTCCTTTCAAGAGTTTTTTGGAGTTTTTTTTTTAATCAGTTGTGTCCTGAGGGTCAATGGCTCTTCCTGAGAAGCTGTTGGAGAGGAAGCAGAAAAAAACAATTGTTCAGCGGTCTCAAATTATCAGACACCTACTCTGGGAAAGCCAAATCTAATTATTTCCTGTTGGACATATTGCTGGACTGCGACTGCAAACAGAGGATCACAGAAATTTCTAGGGCTGTCTTAAACAGCTCATATTCCCATTTGCCTTTTCTTCCCCTCCCCACCATGTGCTGTCACATCAGTAGAGTCTATGTGGAGTCTGTGGAGCTGCATGCTAGGCCAGGTTAGAGACTTGGTTTTTAATCTGGGTGTGTTCTATTCCTCTCCCCCTCACACCCCTGAAATAAAAAATGGGGGAGAGCTGCAGGAATGCATAGCTGGGGAGTGGAGGAATGGATTAGTAAGAGCTACAGCTAAAAGGAGCTATAGTTTAAAACTGTTCTTATGATTCTTTTATGTGTGGATGTCAGGTGAAGTGGATGAGTTTGTGTGAATTCAGAGACTCATTTCATTGTCAAATACTCTGTTCAGTTCTTCAGGATGCTGTGCATGTGGTTAATGTGTATGTTTTGCCTTCCAATCTTTGAATGCTTTCTGCAGAGCAAACACTGTTAAGTGGCTTGTTCAGGGGAAATTAATGGCATTGGGGTGAGGACAGTTTTCATAACCGGACTTAGATGTGCTACACTGGTCAGTTAGAGCCTTCTGATTTTTAAATGTAAGTTGTCCTTGCAGAGGGCAAACAGTGCATACAAATTGTACAGGAGTCTGCCCTCAGTCTGATACTCTGTTTTCAGATGTGAAGAAACAAGGCTGCTAACAGTATTTCACTTCCTTTGATCCTTTCGTATTTCTTATTCAAGACACTTATTTTCCACACAGATAAATCTTAGAATACATCACTTAGTGAAGTAATGTAATTGTTTAAATTAGTCTGGTTTGTCTTTCAGAAATTGATGTAATGAATTTAGTCTGTGCAGCATTCCTTTCCCTTCCCCCTTTTTGTGTGTGTGTGTACAGCATCATTATTCTTGGTGCAAAGAAATACTTTGGATTTAGGCACACAGCCATATTGATAACATCTCTGCAAGAAGATGAAATTTAACATAGATTCACAAGTCTTTTTAAATCTTGAAAGCTAAAGGCTGAGCTTTGAATTGGAGAATTCTTCACCTTAACCTTATGCCATCTATCTGCTTTTGCTCTTTTACTACAGACAAGAATGTCGACTGCTTCTGCTTATACCTCTAAATTCACTTGTGCTCCGTATTTTGGCTTGTTTGGGCCCTGCTGATCCAGAAAAGCAGAGTTTTTGTGGAGTACAGCAGAGGAAGCATGGTAGCTGCTGCTGCATGTGCCAGCACGTTATTTGTTAACAGCGATCACTGGGGGCTGCATTTTTGGTGCCGAAAGAAAAACTTTCTCCTGGACATGGTCAGACGTTGCTGCTGCTCTTGTCTCTGCCTGCCATGTGTGCATATTGAAATGTCTATGTACCACAGTGCAGGGGCCCTGACATAAAGCGGTGCAGAAACTTTCCTATTTTGCCATCTTTAGTGAGGGAATGAATGTGCTGACTACACATCATCTTCAGAGTATCTTCATGTTAGGGGAAGAGGAGACTGAAATGTTATGTCTAGTTCTGTGAAATTAATTTTGGTCTGGGACAGTCTACATTACAGATTGTTTCAACCTCAAGTTAATGTTTCCTGTAATATATGGCAATTAAAACTAGTTATAGACACACCAGGGAGTGGATGTTTGGTTCCTTGGGTCCTACCCTTCCCATAGTTTAGTGGAGCACTGGGGATATATTTTCATTGCACGACTGATCCACGTGGTTGATACCCTGTTGAGGCTTACTCAGAGGAGCTCATGCTTTACACACAACCATAGCCATGTTATGATAAACTCATTTGTTCTGCAATTGTTTATATGTGTGATGGTACAGCTCTGAGCAAAGATGAGGACAGGATTCACTTTCCGTCAATTACAGGGAAGCTTTTCCTCCTTCAGGCAGAAACTTGGAAAAAAAAAATAAAGATTCTATTTGAATGATTAAAAAAAAAAAAACAAACAGAAAACAAACCAAACCCAAAACTATTTTCTCCTGTCTTATGATGTTTATAGCAATATAAGAAGTTTCCCAGAAGAATGTGATTACATTCCAAATGGTAACTGAATTTCTATTCCACCGTGTAAGATGGACCTGCATCCAGATGAGAGTTTTCTCTGAGTGACTGGTTAATATTAGGCCTAATATAACTGTCTCTAAATTCGCTCTCGTATGTCCTGTTGGACATAATTTACAAGAGCAGAGCACTTGAGTCTGAATCTTTTTAAAGCCTCCATCTAAGAGACGGTCTGAGTTTTGGAAGGGTGGGATATGAATTCTGTGTTGTCATGTTCTGATCAGACTTAAAAGTCATGTCAGTCAGTTTCTGTGTTGTTCAGGCATGCTGAAAACTCCAAGTCACCAGCGAAGGCAATATGCCATTGTAATCACTGGAATGGCAGCCATTTGGCTTGAGCGTATAAACACTGACATATAAACTTTTCCATTGGATGAAGAAGTTTATCAGCAAGATGAGACTTGTGCATTTCTTAGAGATGACACTATTTTTTCTTCGGAAAATCTAGGACAGTAGAGTTTTGCCTGTACTGACTGTAGTAGAGGAAAAAGGAGTGTTGGAGGAATGTTTTGATTGTGCTGTGGGCAAAGAATAGCAAAAGCAGTTTAACTGTGGAATTTTGCCAAAAAATGTTACAGTTATCAGATTAATCTTTGCTCACTCACTGCAGCATAGAAGGAGCAGTAAGGAGCTTGTCTTTCATTACAGTTGCAATGTTCTGCTAAATATTTGTGAAGTTTGACTTTTTAATTTTGAAGGCAGGATGTATCTGGGTTTTCTGTTGACTCATCTTGAAGCTGCATTGAAATTCCATGGACTGAGTGAATAAGAATAATGATAGGAATATGTTATCCGTGCAGCATCTCTTATCTTAATAGCACATACATATAAAAAAAATTGATGACTGTTCATGCCTATTGCAAGCCAGGTATCTCCTATTTGGGGTTCAGATGACCAGTAAATACTTTAACTGTCTCAGGTTGAGCAGGAACTGTGTTGGCAAATGGGACTGAAAGCTTTAAAGTTGACTTTTTATTGGCCAGAGTATCTGGAACAGAATTTTAGTTGTGAGTAGAGAAAGTAAGAAAAAAGTCTGATTCTGGGAAGATGAGTTTTTAGAGGGAGAACAAGGATCTCTAGGCACCTGAGAAGGCTAATGGAAGTGTTGGAAAGTCAGGAGAGGTAAATAAGCTAAGACCAGGAAAAAAATGCACTGAAGAAAATACAGAGATTATTTTGACTGGTTATGGGGTTTCACTTCCATAGAACATTAGCAGATTCCCTGTACCAGGACAGGCAGATCATGAAAAAACTTGCTGTTGAATCTGTCTTGACTCAACTGAGACTCTGGAGAACATGGATCTTAAATACTGGAAACTAAAAGCAGCAGCATGGTGATTGTTCAGCTTTATCAGTGCCGTTGCAGTCCTAAATTGGAAGATGATATTCAGTGAACCACGATTACTAGAAATTAGGGATTGGCAGCAGAAATCTCCAAATGAAATGCATTTCTAACTTTTCCACACTTCCCTGTTGTGAAAAGTGGTTTCAGGGATACCTGAGACTCCAAAAAAAAAAAAAAACAAAAAAACCAAAAAAAACAAAAAAACACCAAAACAACAGCAAACTAAAAATTAAAAATCGCACTCAAAACTGAGCTATGCCAAAAAGTGGCACTGAAGTCAAGATTTAATATATGGATCAATTTCACTCACTTATAATTTGTGATTTAAAGAACCAGCATCACAACTAAATTGTGATCTTATGTTCTTAATGCTGTCAAGAAGAATGTTGCAGCAAAATTGTTTTGTTAAATTCTCAGGTACCTTGTTCACCACGTCGGAACAGCAAACTCTTAAAAGTGGTTAGTTGTTTACTATCTTTGTGGAAGGCTTTCCTTGACTTCTTGAGGCCTTTTTGCCTTGCCTTAGGAAATCTAGGATCTGCAATTCTGTAAAAAGTACATTGTAAGTCTATACTTAATTGTGTAGTCTTGCATTATTATTATGTTTTAATTACAGTTGTATCAGTTTGACTGCTGGGTTGTCACAACCACTTAAGTTAATTAAGTGGTTGTAATTTTAAATATTGACTTGATGACAAGTACTGTGAGAGGTGGCAGAATGGCTCCTTGATCCTGTGATAGAGCCATGATTAATGTATGATAACACGTTTTATTCAGAGAAAATACGAACATTCTCTGTAAGAGAAGTTTCTGAAGTAGTTGTATCCTTTCTTGCTTTTTTTCCTTTTCCCCTTTTTTACCAGTATTGTAAATCCCTTCTTCAAATTAGTGGAGTTAAGTGGAGGAGAGTGGACCAAGTAGATGTGCAATTCATTACCTGTAGCTCCTCCTAAACAGTGTAAACAGAATAAAATTCTATTATTGTTGAACAGAAAACTCACGTTTTGTGTTACGCTGACTATCCCAGCATCAAGACTAATCAGTCTAACTAATCTAATTCTCTGATGTTGAAGTAGTAGATAGCTTATACTATTTTTTTCTTTTTTAAAACTTTTTTTTCCCTTTTCAATGGAACTGTGTTGATACTTATGTCCAAAGTCTGTCTGGCCTGAAGTTTGTATTTGGGGAGGTACCTGTTTGTTTTTTATTTTATCTTATTGACAAAATATCATGGCATCTTCACTATAGTTCTGTGCTTCTGATGTTTAGGAAGCCCTGAAGTCTGAAAAGCTCAGAGGAAATGGAATGGAAACTTTGATGTGTATTTTTTTTAAAGGTGGCTAAGCAAGTAGGAGTAAATTAATGGTAATTTCTGATCCTTTTTATTGCCTATTGTTATTTGAAACAACAATCTTCTAGACCCTTTGAAGTAATTATTTTCTAGCTAAGTACTGCTGTGTATGTGTTTTAGAACTCAGCCAAAGAAAATGGTGTGTTACTTCAGTACATTTATGAGTTTTTAAGGTGCATGAGATGGTTCTTCTCCCCTCCTCCAAAATGGGATTCCTGTTGCTGTCTCGACAGATCTCTGTAATGTACTTTTATATTTTCCCTGTTCTTGTGTGGATAGATAACCCTGTGTGATAAACTAGTTATAATAGTTTCCAAGTTCTGCTATCCAATGTTTAAGAATGATTTCAGTACAGGGACTAGAAAATTGAGTATATGATTTGGTGAATATTCTACCTCAGTATATCTCAAACAATGCATTCCTCAGAACTGACAAAGCAGCAGTCCTAAAATAAAAGTTCTGCTCTGCAAGTAGCATGATGTGTATACTAGCATGGCAGTCCTGGTATTTCAATCCAACTTCTGTAGTGTGTACCAAATGAATTAAAGATTCTATTTTAAAAGAATCCCAGATAAAGGACTTTGCTCCTTAATCTTAAAGGAGAAGATGGACTGTGTTTGGTTTTGTTTGATTGTTTGTTTTTAAATCTCTGAGTATTTGTGTCCTGTTTTCTCTTTCAGTGAGTGAGGAGAGAGCTGTTGGCATGGAAGTGAGCTGGGTTCGTGGGAACTGTGTGTAAGGTATGTGTTGTGTTCTTTTTTCTGTCTTTAGTCTGCACCTTTTTGTTCTTGGGTTTTGACTTGAATATTGCTTGTAGTCACTAAAAGTGAGGAATAGTATTGTTTAGAGATAAAATATTTTGAATTTGTATTAGTGTCAAGTGTTAGTTGTGCAGTAAGGACTGAAGTAGTGTCAAGAGTATAAACAGCACACGTGCACTTTTCTCTGCTGCTGAGCAATTAGTAAGACTTGTTTCAACGAAAGAAGCAGTTGAATTTGGTATCTTTTGAATTGTCAAAGAACAGCAGCAATTCTGATTCCTGCATCCCTACACCATGTTCTTTACTCACGTTATTTAGATGTCTGTGGTAGAGTACTTGCTACTTCTTTTCAATAAACTGATTAGCTTAAACAAGACAGTAATACTGATCTTAGCTTCTCTATGAATCATGGAAGAAAATTCTTACCTATTTTCAATAGTGGGGAAATTCAAGGGTGGAAATTCAGCTGTTGTAAGGGAAAAAGGGAACAGAATATCTAGTAAATCAATTGCTGGGCCTTCTACTTAATGAGTGGCACACTGGGTAGCTGCATTACAAGATGCCAATAAATGCAAAGAAATTTGAAATCTGCACCCAGTGTCCGTTGATGGGGAGGAGAGACAAAACCAGTTCAGATTGGTTTAATTTCTGTAGACAGCTTCATACTGTCATGACTAAAGAATGTGACTGGGGTCAGAAAACGTTTTGTAGACTCTGTTTCAGGCTTTGGTTTCACACTGTACTTCACATGATGTAGCTGAACGCTGTCATTTTTCTCTGGGTCTTGCTGCTCTGTTTCTTTTTTCTTTGTTGGTTTAGGGGTTTTTGTTTGGTTTTTTTGCTTGTTTTTAATGAGATTTGAAGAGTCTATAGTTCCAGGGTTCAGATTGCTGTCACAATGGGAAAACAAGCATGTTTCAGGGTGTAGCTTTCCATCAGAACAGCAAATGGAATTGACTTGTTCTATTGTTGCAGAGTCACTGCTTGAATGAGAGAAGGTGAGAATTTGAAATTGTGCTGTGGTGATACAATATGGACATACAGTCTTAGTCCCAGCCTATGATAGACTGAATTCGATAAAATATAAAGCTGATTCCTCAGACACACAAAAGTAAATTGCCAAAAAAAACTTGCCAAAAATCCTTAAGATTCTAAAGTTTTGCATTTTTGCCTGCTGCTTGGTGCTATGATGAGTGCTTGTGCCAGGAACTGAACTGACTGAAATTTAACTACTTTGTCTTTATTTTAATGCTTCCTTTTCTGTTAAAAATTTAGAAATTTAAGATTTTTTTTTTTTTTAGTCCAGATTTGTTCTCTGAGCTGTCTCTCCTGCCTTGCCTAAGTCACCTTTATTATGCCCTGTGTCATCCCATTTTAGATCCAAATTTCAGTTCTATCTGAAAGTGTATTGTTTCTTCAGAGGCCTTACTTCCATGCTACTCTCATCCAAAGACTTTCTCATCCCAGTCAGCTTTAAATCCATATTCAGCAAGAGCTCCTTCATATTTTTTCAGCTGTGAATTTCCAAGTAAAAGCTCACATCTGGCTGCAGATCATCAGCATTCCATTTTCTAGTTTGCCGTAGCCTCCCTGCTTCCATCGGTTGTTGGCATCCACTGCCACGTGCCTTTGCTGCTGGCTGAATCCACTGCTTCCACTACTTGCCCCTGTGGGGTGAGGAGGAAAGCTTTGCCTTTAACATGAAGGAAATTTTAAAAGATGCATCAGTGATTGCAAGGAAGCCAGACAGTCAGAAGGTGGTGGAAAGCAGACAATCCTGTTCTAAACACACTGCAGTTCATCATGCATTTCTTTGGCAGCATTGCAGGCTCAAACAGCTTGCTCCCTTTCTCAGCTCTCTCTGTTTTGCTGGCATAGCTGTTTTTGTGGCCATGGTGAGCCACTCTGGGGAACATATCCTCCTGGAAAGAAGTGGTTTTCTCTAGATTATTTTTCCTCTGGTCCAATACATGTTATCTCTGTAAGATTTATGCTGGTTTCTCAATGAGGAAGGTGTGAGAGTGAGAATGCGTAGCAGGCTGCCTAAGTTGGCATTGCTGGCAGATATGTAAATGTGCTCTTTGACATTACAGTTAATGTACAGTTGATATTTTGGTGTGCTGCTCTTGCAAAGGCGGGTCAAACCTCTGCACAGCCTTGCACTCCTGCTTCTTCCTTTGCATCGGAGGTGGTGATTGTGCAGCCACAGTGCTCGGCCAGCCAGGTGACTGATCCGGGAAGAAATGGTTTCTGACCTTTCACAGAGTGAACCATCTGCTGGTTCGGTTGACCTGAGTCACCCTGTGGGTGCACAATCATAGATCAGACAAACGGAAAGCAGCAGGAACCAACAGCTTGATAGCAGTAGGCTGAATTCTTCTTTTAATTATGATGTTGAACTCTTACCGTGACCAAGGCTTAAAATACATTAGTGTACCCACTGACACATGGCACCTGAACATGACATTTTTTTCTCTCTTTTGTTCTTTGAACTTCAGCAAGAACTGTTATTTCTTCAGTAGTATCATCTTTAGTATCACAAATTAGATCATTCATTTAACACACTGAGAGGTATCAGAGAATTAGGTGTCTATAAAGGACTTCACCAGTTTGAGGCTTAACATCCTCTGAAATTAGAAGGATGTTGTCCTCATTCATGCTTTGAACTAAAGTAAGAACTTCAGAAATTGGTGGAGAGTTAATTTTTTTTTTCCCAGCAAGAATCGTTTCTTCTAAGTATCATTGCTAATCTCAAAATTAGCTTTGGTATTATCAGTTCTCTGTGTACCCAAAGTTCTGTGAGCTTGAAAGCCACAAAGTCCCTCCAAATATGTATCGAAGAATAAAAAAGATTTCTTAAAAAATAACTGGAATATTAATCTACATTTCTTAGCTTGCTATTTGTGGCTTTAAGTAATTATTGTTTAATGATGATTTTTCAAGACCTCTTAATTTTTCTATTGTTGCTGGATGGAGTGAAGCAAATGTTAATGTTTTATGAAGGAAATATTTAGGGCTTGAGAAATACCATCATTGATGAGTGGTTGTTAAAATCCTGTGTGAGGCTGTGTTTGTCTACAGCACAAATTATGCAGTTGGTTGCTTTGCACTAGATGTACATCTTTTCTCCCTTAAGTCCTCACATTTCTATGCAGCTGTTCATGCCTTTTGTCTGATAACATTTCTTGCTGGCCCGAGCATATTTTGACTCTTGTACTGCTAGATTTGCTGGAGGTGGTAGCAGAGAGAGACGGTGAAGATTCAAAGATATCCTCTGTTACTGCCGTGTTACCAGCACTGTACGCATGTGGATTTGGGTTCATTAGCTCAGATAAATTGTATTCATCTGTGTTTTATCAGCATCTTCATTCCCACGTGTTGCAATCTTTGCCTTTATAATACAGTCTTTGCAGTGTAATGGCTTGTGATCATGGCACAATGGACAGTTTACACCTCCAAATCACTGGTTCTAATCCAGAATGAATTTGATTACTTTTTGATTGTTTTTGCCCCTCTGCCTGTCCCTGCTCCCAATTACTGTGGAAGTGAAGGAAGCTGATGATAGATTCATTTTGCAGAAGTCAAATGCATGTGGAATATGTATGTTAAAATAAAACTCCATAATCTAAGTTGGCCTCTTTTTACTGCTCTGCATAGTTTGGTTTCTCAACGTAAGGTTCCTGAAGAAGTCGTCAAGACTGTACCTCTTCCAGGATACAGTCTTCATGAAGTTTTGCCTCGCTGCTGACTCTATTATATATTCTTTCTGGACAGTATCATCATGTTAGCTCTCAATTAACAGGAAAAATAATTCTGCCAACAGTTGTGTCCTTAAGTTAAGCTGACTGACAGGAAATGAAATAATTTTTTAAATACAGCTTTTCAGGGCTTCCTGTTGGAGACTTTGATATCTAAAGATATCTCTCATTCTGATTGTTATAACTTCTCAAACTAATGTGGTGTCTCTGCTTCCATCTGCTGTAAACTTCACTTCTCTTGCGTTATTCTTTTAATTTGTAATGACCTGGGGGATATAGTTGCCTTTGGGCATGTCATGGCATTCTCTTCCAGTCTTCTCAGTCATTTCAAAGATTTGTCTACTCAAGCCACTTTGCCACAAGACTGTCTCTTGGCTGGCTGATCTTAGCTGGCATGATAATTTAACAGAAGGCTGCCCTTAAGTTTAAAATAAAAGCTCTGTCTACTCAAAATAGCCCAGCTGCACACACATGCTGTTGCTGTTAGGTGCTAGAGGTTGCTTAGCAATTCTTAAATCAATAAGAAATTGCTATTGCCCTGGCAACTTGGTTCTATAATGCAAACAAGGGAAAGCTGTTTACAGAGGTGTCCTTTCTTGATTTGGGAATTGTATGTGTTTTGGGTTTTTTTCCCTGTGCTTTTCTGATTTTTACTCACTTATTTTAAAATTTATTTTGTGTTTTAATTTTAAGTTAAAATTCCTCTATGTTTTACTCTGGTTATTAAATTTTCACGTAAGGGAAAGTGATAGTCCTTGGTTCATTTATATACTGATTGTCAAGATCTTAATTATACCATGAGCATGTGAATATTTTCAAAATCATGCAGGGGCAGTAGCATGCTCTCAGGAGCCAGGAGTTTTTAAGTTGTGTTGCCAATAAAACACAAAATCACTGTCACAACAATACAAGCATGAACCATGACACCTGGGAGGAAACAGATCTGCTCAAGAGAAACAGTAGACATTACTTGTAAATAATAACTAATCTTTATCCATTTCTAACTTCTGAAGGCATTTAAACACTTCAATTTCAGATAGACAAACAAGACAGAGTCAGTTTTGCCCAAGGTGTAAGATTGAGAACCAGAGCCATAAAGAATTTTCTGAAAAATACTCCTTTATCAAACCTGCAAATTACAGACTAAACTGCTCTGCAGCTTGTTTTACATGGTAGCTTTTTAAGTGCATCCTCTTGCCGTTGCAACATCATATCACAGTAAACACACAGGAAACCTGATTATCTTAGTCACTGGTAAAAACAGTATTCTGCTTTACATTTACTATATGACAAAATTACTTAGAGAAATTTCTCTTAAAGCTGATCATCCAGGATCACTGAAGGATAGCTCAAAGCCGAGGAGGTGAGAGGAAAACAAAATAGCCAGACACATACAGTATGGAAACCTCTCTGACCAAGAGTAAACTAGTGAAGAATAAACTGGGAGGGGGAGAAGGGATTAGGATTAGTTTCCTGTAATTTTATCTCCATTAATTATCCCATCATAAGGGCAGACAAGCACCAATGTTGCCACAGGGAAGCAACAAAGGCATGCATCCAAAACCACCCCTTTGGCAAGAGCCAGCTTAGACCAATTTAGCTATATCGTACAACCACATCCTCTGGTTGGACAGTAAATTGGCACTCCCAACAAAAGGAGAAGTCCAGCCTGCTCATTCCTCACCTCCTGTCAGCCAGCACAGGCTGAACCAGATCAAGGAACTGATCTGTGTTCAATTTGACGAGGTCATACACACATACACACAGACATTACTAATTTTAATCTGCATCTGTTGCTGATCTGGCTTGCCAGCCAGCCACACAAAAACTTGGTTATCATGAGGAGAGAATAAGGCACAAGGAAGTAAAAAAAAATCAGGATGGGTACTTTTGGTAGCTGTCATCTAAAGGCATTATTAAATGGCTTAATCCATTTAAATTAACATAACATTTATGTTGGATGTGGACACATGCAGTGTAGTGACCAGCTGTGTGTGTAGTTGGCAGTGGACTGGGGAACTGATTTTATTGAATACCCAGGAAAGAATGTCTGTTTTTGAGCTAAACAGATTCCTCAGTCAAAGAAGGGGCAGTGTCTCGACAGAAGTAAGCAGCTGGACAGTGGAAGACTTAAAGGTTGCTTAAGCTGATACTGCTGCTGCAGAACATCTGTGGTATCACAGCCGCTCTTGTTCCAGAAGCAGCTGGCCGAAAAGTAGGAAAATGCCATGATAGTAAGCTTTTGCCTGGTAAGGCAACAGATACAAATCCTTGAGGGTACTTAGTCTAAAACCCTTATAGAGGATAAGAAATACTAGCTCTTAATACTGTCCAGTAGCTTCTGGGTGACTCACTTAAAGATCATGGCATGGCAACATTTCTTTATGAGAAGTTTCTAGTCTGGTTGGAAATGACACAAAAAGAAACATTGTAAAATTTTAATTAGGTTCTAGATATTAATGTATGTAACTATCTGATTGATCATACTACAATGACAGTTATAGAGTGGTATAACTGTCTGGGAAGTCTAGAAACAGACTTATGCTGGCTTGCAGAAAAGGATTCCTCACCTTTCACAGGACTTCCAAATACTGTAGCATGAATGTTTATGAATCCTCAAAGAATCTTTCAAATGCCTCTCTGCCGTCGTTGGACTTTTAATTGAAAGCTCATCCAATTATAGCTTTTACTGTAGTCTTGAGGACTGGATGCCTTTTTTCTTTTTTTAATTGTGGCGATGTGTTCCATACCAAAACTTGGCACTGATCTGAAAAAGAGTTCTCTTTCCCTTAGGAAGAGGCTGGATGTTTGGATGTACTAGTAGTGTCAGCTGGGTCTGTCCTTGTGAAGTGCTGGTGATGCTGCACAGCAGACTGCACCAGCGACCTGACTTAGCTGGAGTGTGAACCAGAAGACTGGCTTTTACACCTGGTTTATTGTGTGTCGTTGCAGAGTCTTGTGCTGGCCTGAAGTGGGAACTGATGAGAAGGAAGGAGAAGATGGGTTTACCAAATGCATTTTAATTGTTCTTAATGGTTCATCACAGTTTTGTTTCATTTGAGCTGCAGCCCTACTTGGACTAACAGAATTGTTGTCCAGACTGAATTTTTTTTTTTTTTTATTTTGTGGTGGTGTTCCACTGTACCATGCTGGTTCAACTGTACCATGTATGGAGGAATTGATCCAGATGAAAAATTGCATTTCAGCTGAATCAGCTTTCTGATCAGGTCACAGTATGGCTCTACAAGCAGCGCTTCCAGCACAATTCAGGACATCGTGGCAGACCAAGAATGAGTGTCAAGCCAAGCTTTGCTTGAGCTGTGTTTCAATGTGGGACAAACATTGACTGACATGCCAACTGGGATTAAGATACCTTCTATCTGTGTCTTTTTCTGCATGAGTTAGGAAATGTGCAGGTCCAGGTGCAATTCTAGATAGTCAAGCTGCTGTGATGAAGTTTCATTGGACAATTTAATGGAGAAACTCTGGTTTGTAATTTCAATACCTGTTAACACCCTTTGGTGTGGTGTTGCTCATGGTCACATAGCAAAATGGTGTGTGACCACAGGTCTCTAGCTCCTTGGGCTGTAGCTGGCTCTGATGGACTGCTTTTACTGTGGCTTGATACTGTGCTTTTCCATAAGTTATACAGTTTCAGTAGTCTGGCTAATATCAATACACTGATTAGGGAAATAACACTGTTGTTAAAGTGGTATTTGAAATGTGATTTTCCTAGTTCATCATGCAGGTTACAAATTCCTCTTGAAAAGAAAATCCAGTATGTTAGAAGTTCTTAAAGACATCTACTATTTACCTTGTTGAAGCAGATCTTGCATATTTGAGACATATCAAGGTTTTGTTTTTTTTTTTTTCCTTTTTGAGAAGAGGAAAGAAATCTATCTTTTCTAGGGTAGATTGAGGACAGGAGGTTGAGAATTCTGCCATTCCATATCCATGTGGGGTGAGTGTTAGATATATCCATCACCTGTTTGTGATTTCATGCCTGGCTTCACTTGTGTTTCCGCATGATCTGACCACCATGTGGAACTAGATGAAGTGTAACGTCTCCAATACATCTCCTTCCATAAAGCAGATTGGCTTTGGCTCCTAGAAGGTGGGGACAGCAGCCCTTACCAGCTAGCCTCCTACCTGGGTAATTACTCTTCCTTTTAGACCCTTTCCACAGGTCTCCTATCTAACAGGGACAGGGCCTGAGGCCAACTGTATTGGCTGTGTTTTAACTCTTTCCAGCCTTTGCAAAGGTTGTTGTGGAGTACCAAACTCTGTTCTTTTAAGTCTGTGGTTTAATGGTGTGTGTTTTCAAGTTTTCTCTATCCATTATTAAGAAGGGCAGGATACCACTTTTTTTTCTCTTTTCAGATTACCACTACAATTTGCTTTCAGATAGATGTGATTTCATGTTTGCTTTGGACAGGGAAAATATCAAAGAAGGGGTAGGCACTTTCTAGCCAGATTTTAACTGAAGTAAAAGCAAATACTTCATATGGCAGTAAGGTTTGGCTCAGTCTCATTTGTTTTGTTTTAATAAGCACCAGCTTCAGTTGGTGGTTTTTGTTGTTTCCTTTATTTTTTTCTCCACCCTTTTCTTTGTTTCTCTTCAGATGATGACATAGGGTCCTGGGAATGAATGTATAACAACATGGATGAAATAACATGTTTTCATTGCCAGTGAATTCGTATTGTTGCCTTAAATATACACTGAAAAAAATTTTTGAAACAAATATTTGTACCACTTGTATAACTTTGTTCTGGATATTACAGAACAAATGGTACTAATTAACTGAAACATGCAAGTGGGGAAAGTGGCTATTTGAGCTCCTTTGCCAGCTATTGATGTGTTGATGTTGTCACACTCATCCAGGTTAATTATGAGTGTTAAGTGGGGAATACTTAGTAAGATCTGTATTGTTGAAATCCTTGTTTCAAGTTTATGCTTTTTGACTGGTTTCTGGAGGATTATCCTGATGGTTTTGCCCTTCCTTTACCTGCATCTTTTTGAACTTGAAGGTTAGTGTCTGCAACTACCTTTTGCTTGCTAAATGATGGCAGTGTAGCCAAGTCTTCTGAGTTGAAACAGCAGTGTGCTAAGAAGGAGACTTCCGTCCTCATTAATCAAAACCAAATATGAATGTCCTTGTATAATGTCCGTTATTGTTTAAATGTTGACACAGTAGCTGTTTCACTGGAGACTTACACCTGCTTTGTTTCTGTTTAAATTACTGGATAGAAAAGAATTTTAATTTGAACATAGAAGTGGCTTTTGAATACCTAAAGAATTATGGAAATATAATAAAACATTTAAAAATTACTTACTTTGTTAAAGCCCTTTATATATTGCACATTTTGGTTACCGTAGCTGAGGTTTAAGACAGAAAAGCTTTTTTGTTAATGTGGAATATTTTTCTTTTATTTATTTTCACTGATTGTGAATGAGGAGAACAGAATAGAACAAGAAAATTATTTTTTGACATATAGTTGAATTTTATCTGAAAATCCTCATTTGTTGAGCTCAGCTGTACTTACAGGTTTATTATGAAGGATTACTCTACCTGACTGGATTTCAAATAAACTGTTGTTAAAACAGTATTGTTGATATAAAGGGCAGTAGTCTAGAGTTCAGCAAGGTTCCAAATAGGCTGACTTCACTGGAGTGAATCAATCTGTCTTCTCAAGACTGAGTTCCTAAAATACCAAAAATTGAGAATGTTCTCATACTTTGTAAGAAAATTATAATAATCACTAATTTCATCAGTAGTGTCTGTGGTGATGCTGTTGGAGGTTTATGCAAATTGTTAAACCGCTGAGTTGAGCAAATTTCATTGGATTTCCACTGATGATGATCACACAAACTCAACATGTTTCTCTATAGCATAGAAGACACCATAATGAACCGGACATATGGCTAAGACCCTCATGTGAGATTTATGATCTGTTTTTTGGTGTTTTGTCTTGCAGGTTGCCATCACGAAAGCCAAAGTGGATTTCTCCGGTGTGGTGTGCCTGCCCCCTTCCGTCATTGCTGGAAATGGGCTGGACGGAGGAGGGGCTGGCGAAAATGACGATGAGCCAGTTCTGGTGTCCCTTTCCGCAGCCCCCAGCCCGCAAAGCGAAGCTGTTGCCAATGAGCTGCAGGAGCTCACCTTGCAGCCCGAGCTGACCCTCGGCCTCCACCATGGCCGGAACCCCAACCTCCCCCCACTCAGTGAAAGGAAGAATGGTAAGTGGTACATTGTGCTCATGTCTTATGTAGTGTGTCCTCACCAAGTGGTGGTGTCATGGTAAAGGTTCTGATAACAGGTCTACTTTTTATTGCTTCTTACTGTGGTTTTTTTGTTTGTTTGTTTGTTTGTTTTTAGGAAAAACAAACGATGTAGAGTTCACAAAATGTATTTACATGGTTTGATTGGAAGGATTGATGTTAGTGGCTGTGGAAGTTCCACAGAGCTCCAGTGATACATGCTTTGTATTATTATTTTAGGTGAATACCAGAAACAGCTTCCCTGTACTTTGTGGTGACTGAGTTGTGCAAAATTGAGACAGTCAGTCAAAGGAAGTGCTAGCTCACCTTCAGACTATAGCCATCTGTAGATTTTTCTTTGTCACCTTGGTCTACACTTGTCAACGGTGAGTAACTTTCTCACTGCAAATGTCTGAAAAGTTCTTTCAGACTTCCCGGAAGGAGAAGCAAGACTTAGAGTTAAAAATTAAGTGTCCCAGTAGGCCTTCTGATCCTACACTGAGAATGGCCTGTTTATGTTTCTCACCTTGCAGGTATCTTATGGGCAACTATATAGTTAGTTAAAATACAGGGTCACTGAGTACCAGAATTCCTGGCTTTGAAAGGCTGTTAGCTGTCTGAAGCTCAGGATCACCAGGCTGCCATGAAAACCTTTGCGTGTTCAGCCTCATCTTGTGAGAGAGTGATGAAACCATTTGATAAGTGGTGGCTTCTGTTTGTGAATTCCTTTTGGTGATCTCCCTTCACCCCATCTTCTGGGGTATGTTTTGGTAACTTCTGACAATATGATGGTCTTGCTGCAGTCTGAATTCATGCAGGGTACTGTGGATTTAAGCACGGTCATGTGTGCCTTGGTGTTGAACATTATGAAGTTGTATGACACAGCATATAGAAATGCTGGGGAACTTCAGAGTGGCTTTATAGTCAAAAGATAATGCTTATGATAGAGGGATTTAGAATATATGTGTGCACTGAAGAACAGTAATTTGGATTGAAGGGGTACCTCACTTAGCATGGCTGGACCTTTATATCTAGAAGATGACTATGCCTTTCACTGAATGGTGTATCAGAATTTTGCAATTTGGAAAAATTGATTAACTTAAACAGAATTGCTTGGTTTTTAGCAGGTTAAAAAGAGTTTGCTCATTCATATACATTATATGATCATTATGTGATCATAGTTATATTTACAAAAAATGGAGAAGATAGAAATGGCAATAACAGAACAAAAACTTCTAATCCTTAATGTTTGCAGTCTTCTAAGATAAAATACAACAGATGGAAGGTAGAGGTAGTAGTGGTAAATAGAAGAAAATTGGAATGTTAAGTCAGCAAGGTAGACTGTGATCTCAGCACATCTCAATTAGTGGTAAACTTGGGCATTTTATGGTTATGAAAGAAAGAAGATATTTCAAATGGTATTTAATTGAGATAGCAGTGAAACTGATAGAGCTGGAACATGGGAAAAATGTATGAGCCTTTGTTTCCAGCACCTGACAGCTGACCCACTTGAAGGTGTGATTTTTCTGGAAGCAGGGTCTTTCTCTTAGTCAATAAGGCATGATCAAGGATCCTGAAGTGTGGAGAAGCAGTTTATTTTTGGTGCTACTAGGAAAAGGATATTAATGCTGGGAATAGATAAGAGTACCTTTCAGTAAAATGAAACTTGTAGCAGCACTTTGAATTGTATTGTTATAGTCAGAGGAAAGGATATTCTAGCACAGGAATGATAGTCTTTACAAGATTCAGTTGTTTGGATGAATTTAAAAATTGGTGTTTTGGGAATATTTAACAGCAATAGATTGTTTTCCTCTATCCAAGTAATATTACTTTTATGGACTCAGCTTTGAAGTGGTTTCTTTGTGGCATGCAAATCTGCTTGACTGGAACAGGTAAAATAGAGTTGTACTTTAAAAGTATTTGAAAAGGAGCACCTCTGTCCGTATCTTTTGGCAAAGAAAATTAGGATATTCCCAGAAATGACTCATTAGGTGGGTCTCCTCAGAGATTCTTTATCAGCGCTCAGCACAGTAGTGGGAATTTTACTGCTGGATGGGCAGCTTTTCAGGCGAGGCATAAAGTCCAAAGTTCCTGAGCTAGATTATCTGAATATTCCTTATCTTTGGAGGTACACAATGCTCTTTCCTCCTAGACTGCAATATTTTGTTATGTGTTGTGTGTACATTCATTAAAGTATAATGGGAGTGAAAAGTGCTGTTGAAATACAGTTATTTGCAAACTGTCACAGCATAAAAGAACACTTGGTTTAGTGGGCTGCTAAGAAATTTAGTGAGCTCTTAAGAAATTTAGGTGATGCATTTTGCATTATGCATAATAAATATCTTTCTTTGAAAGGGAACTTTTCAGTTATCTTGGGTGGAGGTTGCACAGCTGTTGAAAGCTGTTGAGCTTGTTAAAACTCCTTTCTTAAATATGGTGTATCCTCAGTTTCAAACATATTAAAAAAGTTCTGAGATGATATGCCAGTTGAGATGGCAATCTGCTTAAACATTTGAGCAATCCAGAGTGGTTGTAGAACATAGGTTGTGCAGTGAAACTGCTTCTGTGAGAACTTGCCAACTTCAAGGTATGAGAAAGATTCAAGCCGAGTGGCAGTGGGAGGAGGGGAGGAGATGGTAAGAGACTTGCTGGAAGCTGCCTATCTGTGTCAAAGGGTCTCCTGTTTGCAGTTCTAGACAGGCACTGCTGACTCACAGCTGAAGTAACTACTAGTGCTAAGAGCTTCCAACAGATTAACTCTTTCTGTAGCTTTTGCTAAACAGACTTGGCTTAACTGTAGCTATCTGTAGAAAAGTTTTATGTGGGTTTGTACTGTGTTTGTTGCGACAGACTGTGGTTCTGGAACATAAACTATTAGCTGAGTTAAAATAGAAATTACTTCGGCTTGTGAAGGATCATGGAATTATGTATCCCATGGGAAAACTGGGAGTGCAGTTCTGTATATGCATGCTGCCATATGCCCTAGGACAGCAGATTCCTTTTTAATTTTTTTTTTCCTTCCTTAGAACTGAAGAGCAGCCAGACACAGTTTCTAGGGGCTTTCTTGTTGGTTTTGGTTTGTTTCATATCCAGCCTTCTCTTCATATTATCCCTTATCACAGCTACATGTTCTCCTGGAAGGGTAGGTACACCTGGACACATGGGTGTAAAGACCATGAACAACTTGACTGAACAGCTGCTGTTAAATTACACAGTTAAAGTGCAATATAAGATATTAAGGATATAGAATTCCAATAGGAAGCATTTGAACACAGATAGCTAGGAAACAATTATTTGTCACTTCAGGGGAAGAAACCTTACATGGTAAGGTGTTAGTAAACTATTTTGACACAATTATTAGTTCCTGTTCAGACATCAAGCTTAACGGGACATTTAAAGTGTAGTTATTTAATCCGTGCTTCAGAGTGAGTTTTCTGCCCCAGATTTACGTTCCTTCTCCTTTTCTACCCATGTTCATCAAAGCCTCAACTTTCTTTAACTATTAGCTACACTGATTCATTTGTTGCCACACAAGCCAGAAAAAAGCCATTATGGAGTCATCTGAAGCTCTTCAGTATATCTTGATTTTTCTCAGTCTCTCTTGTACTAAGATGCTAATTTAGGGTAAGATGCCCTTAGGGTAGGGTGAGATCAGGTCCCTCATGAATGCATTTACAGAAAAAACAAAACAAAACAAAACAAACACCAAAAAACCCACCCCCAAAAAAACAAAAAAAAAACCCCTACCCCAGGTGATAAATATACATATCTTAGATAGTTTGATAATTTCTAAAAAAAAACCCCAAAAAGTCCTCTTCTACTTAACTTTCATTTGAAATTACAGTATTTGCTCTGCTAATTTATTGACCCTCTCTCTTGACCTGTTTTCCCCAGATGAATTCATAGTAATCTTTGTCCAGGGGTCATGAAAAACATTGTGTTAGAATCCTCTGACACTCCTGGTTTCTTCTCACTGTGGGCTTGTTTAAGATGAGGTAACATTCATTCCAATGAACTGTTGCATTTTATGATTACTGGGTTGGACAGAGCTTGCACCAGCTTGCAGGTGTTTCAGGTTTACTTGATCTGGGATGCTTGCCTTCTACAAAGTATGTGTGTGTTGGGGGAAGAGAGGCTAGTTAGAATGTGTGGAATTTCAGTATGACTCAAGTCATATAAAAAGGATGTGCTTTAGGTATGGGAAAGTACTCCTTAAGTGCTGTACAAAGCATGGGATAAATAGTTGCTGTGTAAGCTGTTGGTGATTATACTCAGAAATTGTGGAAATTTTAAAATGGTTCTAAAGAGCTAATTTAGTGCCTGTGTTCTTGTGCCCATTTACTATTAAAATACATGAGTATTAGGGCACCTTATTTTATTTTAAATAACTGTGTAGGTGATTTGCTCCAATAATTCTTTTATTAGGCTTTACATTCCTATCTCCCTCCTCTGCCATTGGTTTCCCATTTTGAATTGGCATTACACTGAATACAGTTAGATTCAAATATTTCAAATATAACTTATTATCAGGGATTTGCAAATGTTATTATGGTCTTGTTATTCTGACTTTAAAACATAATAATATTTTCTTAAAATCATGTCATAAACTGTCATTTTAAAAAGTAAATTATGTGACTCATGAACCCATTTGAGAAGCTAGGTATGTTTATGTATAAACAAGGATAGGTTTTTTTTTCCTGAGAAAGGGCTTTAAAGAGATGAGAGTATTCTGAAATTGTTTTCTCAGTTTATGAGGAGTGGTGTGGTGGTTGGTGGTGGTGTGTTTTTTGGGTTTTTTTTTTGGGGGGGGGAGTTTTTTTGTGTTTTTGTTTTTTGTTTGTTTGGGTTGGGTTGCTTGTTCTAGTGTGTATCTGCCTTCTGGAATAGTGTGACTCAAAGTTACATTTAATTACCAAGTGGTGGTTACTGCCTCACCCAGAACTTAGATGGGAAGATTAAGTTTGTATTGTAGCAAAAGGACCAAGACAGTAAATACATGGCTTTCTCTGATCTGTACTTCACATACATTCCAGTGAGGCTTTCTGTTTTCTCTTATGTGAGAGTAAGGGGAATGGTTTTTAGAACAAAAACAACGAGTCTGTCTTGGATAGATTTGTGTTATGAGACTATCCCAGGAGACCATAAATTTAGCATGCTGTCTGAACGTTATGGATAGAGGCATGAGATCCAGAGCATGACAGAAATGACTGGCCTGTTACTGATGGGAGCTACCAAACAACTCAGAAGTGGTAATCTCCTTGAAATATTTTAAACTTTTAAACAGTGATGGGGGAATAGTTGTGCTGGAAAGAATAATGCCAAAGGCAGCTTTAACATGGTGGCTTTAACAAGTTAGCTCTCAACCAAGTTTTTGTTCCTTCCCAAGTTAACAAGACTAACAACCTTCTACAAGCACTCATAATATTACTCTCCCTTCTGTTTTTCTTTTCTATTTTCTCCCTTACTCCAGTTTGCCTTTGAGTTTTCAAGGTTCAGGGCTGCAGGATGAAAGTTAGACATACAATTTGGTAGCTGTTTAAAAACATTCCCTTTTCATGAACTTAAACTGCTTGCTAAACAAATCAGGCCAGATATGGGCAGCTGTTTTGTCTGTGTAAGGACTTCTGTTGCTGATTTTGCTGTTTTGAGTGTTAAGGGCAGTAATGGGGAAAGGAAGCGTGGCTCTTTAAAGGGAGAATGCCATTCAGCAGGACTCTCAATCTGTTCTACTTAAACAGAGAGTGCTGTTTCATGAAAGAAAGATTGCACTATTTCACAACAGTCAATTGCTGCTAGTACTTAGCCAGCTGAATCCTGGTTTTGGGACCTTTGCTGCTTCTGTAATGTGTGGCTTTCCAGAATTCATTTTTATTAAAATACTACCAGCCACTTCTGCAGCTGTAGCTCTGCTCCTGCCGTGATCAATATGTTGTCACAAAGTATAATGAAGGAATCTCTGTCAGAAGACATCTGGTAGTGTAGTCTTCATCTTCCTTGCTGGTCAAATGAGCAATGTCCTGCTTAATGGTTTAAATTTCATCTGCCTCCTTGTGCTCACTGACAGTGCACACATGCATACTTCAGAGAGTTAAGTTTCCAGTTCCTGGAAATGGTAGGAAAGATTTCCTTTGGGTATAGGTCCTACTGCTTCCTGTTATATTTCCATGTATCACAACAACAACAACAAAAAAGCATACCCTCTGCTAAAAATGGATGTTTCCTTTGTTTTTATGATGCATATGAATATTCCGAGTAGGTGGTAAAGTGAGTTATTTCTGTCACTAGTGTGTCTGAATTCTCAGGATACAGTGCACTGCTGCAGTTCATTTTCACAAAGTTTTGCATAGCAAGAAGAAACATTGTAGGCCTGTGATTTTTGCCTACTCTGGCTGCAGATGTAG
>WEIU01024186.1:0-16208 GCA_013389925.1 Aegithalos caudatus
TTTTATTTATTATTTTTTATTATTGTTATTATTTTCATCATTATTATGTATATTATTTATTATTTTATTTATTCCCACACAGACCCCTTTTAAAAGGTGCTTTTTTAAAAGTGCTTTTCACCCAGCTAAGAGGTCTCTGGCAGACCTGGGTCCTTTTCCTCAGGAAAAAAAAAAAAAAAAGTTTCTTGATTCTTTGCTTGCTAAAAAAAAACTTTTCCTTTTGCTGCTGCAACAAATTTTTTTGATGATGTGAGTCCAGGTTTCAGAGGGAAGTCTTCAGTAATCTGACATTTTTATTGTTTTATCCCTGATATTGAGAGGTCCGAATAACTGACTGGTTTTCCCTCCTAAATTTGGTTTTTTACATATCCTTCTTGCCTGTTTTCTTCTGCTGGTTTGTGTCCTGAGAAACCCAAAAAAGCAATTTAGATATTTTTGGGGTTATTTTTTTTGTTGTTGTTTTTTGGGTTTTTGTGGGTTTTTTGGTGTTTTGTGTGGGGGTTTTTTTTTGTGGTTATTTTTTTGTTTCGTTTTGGTTTTTTTTAAAACTTTTTTTATTTATTTTTTTTTTAAACCCAGTGTTTTCAGAGAACCCCTGGCAGTGCACCCTGAATGAGTCAGGCACTCCCAGTGTGCTGCAGATTAACACATCCATAGGTGGGAGTTATTAAAAGCCTTAAAAAAACCCCCAAAACAGTGCTTTCTTTTGGGTTTGCTTTATCCTGCCAAGAAACAAAACCCAAGAAATAAACAGGAAATACTCATCCTGCCAGGAAATGAGAGCAGAATACCCTCAGTGTGATGGTGCTGCAGTGCTGCTGTTTATTGTTGTTATCAGGGATGTTCTTGCAGTGCTCTGGAGCAGGGAGTTCCTGCAGCTTTAGGATAACTGGCTGTAAAAAAAATTTTGGCTAATTTTAATGCTTTTCTGGAAAATCAAGAACTCTCTCAGGTGGGACTTTAAGCAGATTCTTCTGATGGTACAATGAAGCAATATTTAGCTGTGATTATGTTATTTTTCAGCTTATAAAATAGTTTTTTCAGAGAATTCTTAATCTGATATGAGCCAGAAGCTTTTCTCACCTCTAAAAAGGAAGAAATCCTTCCTGAAGGGTGGTGAGAGCCTGGCACAGATTCCCAGAGAAGCTGTGGCTGCCTCTGAATCCCTGGAAGTGTTCAAGGTTGGATGGGGCTTGGAGCACCCTGGTCTGGTGGAATTTTCAGGTCCTTTCCCAACCCAAATCATTCTGTTTCAGTCCCCCAGATGTTCATAACCCTGGTATAATTTAGGATTGTCCATGAAAATTACTAAGAACTCCTTCCAGGCTGCCCCAGGGGCCCCTGGTGCTCTGCCAGCAGCTCCTGCAATAACAGCCACAAGTTTTGAACTGCTTCCAGTGCTTTGCTGGACAACACTGGGAACAAAACCCTTCCAATAAATAGGAATAACATGGGAGTGTCCTGCTGTATTCCCAGTGCTGTGGAATCCTGGCAGAGAGGGGATTTTCACAAGAGGGGCAGTGCTGGGGAGGCAGAAATCTCTGTGTGGGAAATCTTTCACTGATCTTGCAGATCACAGAATTCCAGAATGGTTTGGGTTGGAAGGGATCTTAAAAATCATCTGTTCCACCCCTGCCATGGGCAAGGACAACTTCCATTATCCCAGGCTGCTCCAGCCTGGCCTTGGACACTTCCAGGGATGTGGCAGCCACAGCTGCTCTTGGAATCTCTGACAGGGAACAACTTTGTCCTGACTTCTGATCTAAACATCTCCTTTTCATGTCACAGATACCACAACAATATAAATGTCTAATGGCTTTGATACTATTTAATTTCATATATATTTATACATGCATTATTAACATTTTACTGATGAAGTTGTGCTCGTGTGTTTCTCCTCAAAAGAAACTTTAGAAGAGAATATAAGTACAAAGAATTGCTTGGGGCTTTTGGAAATAGTGAATGGTTTTGGTAAATTACATTTTCTTGCCTGCTTCTTCACTGCTTGAATGAAAAGAAATTAGTCCCAATGACCTGCCTGGGCTTTAGATGTAGTTTTTTTATTGTTGTTTTTGAAGGTAATTTATTAAGACCAGTGGCTTTCCCAGGATTTGCAGGAGACTAAAGTAAAAGCCTGCTGAAGGCTGTAGGAGTTACAATTTGATTTTCCTCCCTGTTTTTTTTTTTTTTTTTTTTTTTTTTTTTTTTTTTTTTTTTTTTTTTTTTTTTTTGTGTTTGTTTGTTTGTTTGTTTTCTGGAAGCCCTTGTTAGTGGTTCCTGTGTGAACCCCAGGGCAGAATTTGTGTTTGACTGGGTGGAAGGACAGGCTCCAGTGTTTTGGAAGCACTGAGCCTTATCTAGGGTACATGAAGTCCCTCTTCTCCTGGGCTTTAGACACATTGTCCTGCACAACTCACATCAGCAGTGATTAATGGCTCTGAAAATAAAACATAAATCCATTTGCTACAGATCCTATTTTTAATCTGTGCATGAGTATTTTATACTCAGGAGCAGGAATTTCTCTCTGTCTGCTGCCTCCTGGTAGCCCAGAGAAGACCAGGGGCTGAATTCTTGTGGAATTTTGGCCTTGCTGCATCCTAAGGGATGCTGTGTTTGCTCAGGAGTCACTTGGAGCAGAAAGTGTGGGTCACAGCCTCCTGCTCCCCTGCAGGGTCAGGATGGACCTGTGTGAGCTGTTCCTGTGCCTGAGCTAATGACAGAAATACTGACAGAGTTTTTGTATGGAATTTTACAGGATATTTGGCCTCCACAGGCACCTAGTACTTCTAATTTTGTTATTTAATAGAGATTGGTTTGGATGAGAAAAATCAGTTTATAGCAAGTGATAAACTCTTAGTGTAAACTTCTTTTCTTTAAAAAAAAATTAAAATCAGTCACTGCAGGGTTGTTCTGTTCTGCTCTTGGTAGGAACACACCTGACCAGGGGATATTTCTATCCCACTTTTCAGAAAATACCCAGGAAGGGAGATCTGAGTCTGTGACAGCTTTCACTAGGCCAAGGATTAATAGTAAGGAAGATAAATTAAATTCAGAGAATTCCAGGTTGGAAGAGGGCTCAAACACTGTCTGCTCCATTCTCCCTTGGCATAAATAACCTCTGAATAAATAATTTATTTGTAATATTCCTTTCTGCAGCAGTATTGAGGTTACTTTTCTTACCCACATTTTGTTCTGTGGAGTTTCCAGATACTCCTCCCTTTTTCCCCACGGGCTGTTCACAGGAATGTTTTGTGTTTTTTGGGGGTTATAACAGGGATGATGGCTCTTGTTTTCCAGAGGGGATGTGCTTGCCTGGGACAGGTGCATTCCCAGTCTCACAGAGCAGGAGATTCTGAGCTCTGAATGTGCCACACCAGCCCCTAAAATGTGAAACCTGGGGAGAATTCCTATTACTGTGCAGTAAGTCAACTCTGTTATTTGCATATTTATTTTTAGAAGACAGATTTGGGTTAATTTAAGTCAAGGGAGGGAAGGTGATTTAGACTTTATCCTTTCGTTGTGGCTATGTTACACATCCCTGAGAAATTAATTTAATTCAGAAAATAAAAGCAAAGCTTTGCTTTGCTGCCTTTGCTGCTCACCAGATCAACATCTAATATAAAAAAAAATATTTCTTCCTCTGTTCAATGCAGGTAAACAGCAGGAAGCAAACCATGGACACTCAGTTTTTCTCCCCATTATTGGGAGCAGTCCCCAGTCCCCCCACAGCTCCAGAACCCTCCCAGCTGTGCAGTGACTGGCTGGGATGTGCAGAGGATTTTGGATCCCAAACTGCCTTCCAGGAGTGCCCAAAAACAAGGTAAAACCATCCCTGCTGTGGCCTTAGGGCTTCTGCATCGCTGGAATTCTCGCTGGGAATTCTGGATGTTTTTTGGGGAGAGTTTCTGGTGTGTCTGGGAACTCAGTGGATTTGCTTTGCTCTGTGATGGTTATTACTGAGGTGGTGGAAAAAAGAAAGGTGTGTGGGTGTTTTCTTTTTTCCATCTTAAAGGCAAGTGATGGTGGCAGAATTTTGTCTGGTTTTTTTGAGGGAATTGGGTGATAGAGATTGATACAGCAGCTTTTGAGGGGAAAATGCTCCTTTAATGAGCATTTCTAATACCTCATTGCACATTTTTTTATCATTTGCTTAATAAGAAAGACAAAATCTGAAGTGGGGAGAAAGTGGAGTCCACAGGCTCACAAGGTGCTGAAAGGTAACAGTTAAGGAAGATACATGGATTGCAAAAAAAAAAAAAAACTTAATTTTTTTTTTCCTGGTTTTCAGTGGGAAGTGTCGGAGTGATATTTATTTTTGAGTCAAAGATCACACAGCTTTGGTGTCAGCTGTAGGAGTTAATTTTAAGGAAAGAGTGGCAATTTTCTAATTAAAATATACAGTATTTTCTTAAAGCAGCTTTTAGATTACTGCAAGATAACTTTAAAAAGTTACAGAATTATAATTAATCCATGTCTTCACCCATTCTGAGCCTGCAGATATTCAGAATTCCTTGATGTCTCCTTAAAAAAAAATAGGAAAAACAAAAAACTTCGCTATTTGACCAAGACACAGGAAAGATCTGGTTGTCAAAGATCAGTTCTGCATTCACAAAACATTTTCAAGAGTCTCTTCACTTTTGTGCACCCTAAATTAAATCCAGATCCCTTAGAGAGGAAACTGAGCAGTCGTGGTGTAAATCAGGGGCTGAGTTAGAAGTGAAACTGTGGTGAGCTCTTAAAAGCCAGCAGGGTGTAATTTTCACTGATTTTTTCACAGTGGCAAGAGATTCAAAAGGTGATTTCTATAAGAGTTTGTCCCACATTTTTTGGTCTCTGTCAATCAGCAAAGTCAGTGAGCAATTATGTGGCAGCAGAGGTGGTTTGGCTAAAGTGGCACAGGGAAAACTCAGAGACCTTCAGGGATACTGAAAGGAATCAGAACAAGGTGGGGAGGGAGTTTATTGGAGCAAAACAATGAGGATTGAGGGAAGGAGATCTTTAGTAGTACTGTTTTAATTAATTTGTGAGGAAGAGTCAGGAGTCATTGCAAACAACTCTATCAAATCTATAAAACTCTATAAAAATCGAATCTCGCATCTGAAGTAAAAGTTGGGTTTGCTTAAAAATTGTTGATAACCTTGGGTGTTTACCAGAAATATTTACTAAAATTTTGACCTGTCCAAGAGTGGGATTAAGAAGTCATTCAACTTAAGTAAATATAATTTACATATAAATTATTTTTTGAGATTAACATGATAGAGTTTGGATTATTTGGCTGTAGATAAATTAGAATGCTCCAGACTTTGTTTATGGTCTAAACAAGACAGTCAAGATTTGCAGGAATGTCCATGAGACAGTTTTGGTTTTTTGGAAAGAGAGGGAAATTTTTGCTGCTTGGAAAGTCTCTGGTGAAACAAAAAGGAAAATAATTCTGCTTCACTTAGGCTATAGAATTCACAAATGCAGGAAGAGATTTCTGTAGAGGGATGCTGAGGATACATTAAACTCAGAACAGCTAGAAAATGCTGCTAAAATAAAGGTTTGATCCTCTTTTCTTTGCCTGTTTTGTTTATGAGAAAAATACTTATTTGAAACTTTTACTTTGTTTGTTTTTTTTAGGGCATCAGTAAATCTTTCTTACTCTGGCAATGGCCCTGATATGTTTGGGTTGGTGTCGAGCATTTTAGAGGAGCCAAACAAGCCAGAACCAGCTACAGACTGGTAAGTTTGTTCTGGGAGTTCTTCTCATTTGTGTGCTGGTGTTTATGCCCATTGTGACCCAGATATGACACACATTTTTAATTATTTCAGAGTTCAGCAATGATGGCCTTTTAAATTCCCTTAAAATGTGGAATTGTCTTTACTTCATTTGCCAGTAAAAAACCCCCCAAAAAATAACAAAACTGCACTGTGAAAAATGCAAAATTTTTAAAGTTTTCCATCAGCTTTACAGCATTTGAGGAGGAAAAAAAAAAGATAATTAATTTTAACCAGTAGGGACCTGACAGACTACAGTGGAATCTGTGATATTTAATAAATCCAAATAAGCCCTGCATTTCTGAATGTGCAGAATAAACAGTGCTGAGATTTCACACAGCATTTGCTCAGCTGCTGTGGGAGTATTTTCCTAATTTTGAGGAAAGCTGTGCATGGTTGATCAATAATATAATACTGGGGGAATAACCATGATGTGTGAATTATTTTAAAGTAAGAAACGTTTGAAATCCTGACGGGAGGTTTGTTCAACTCTTTGTTTAATTTGCAGGAATTCTCTGTCAAGCTTATTTCCCCCTGTGTGGGCGCCTGATCTGGGCAGCAATGGGGAGTTCCCAGGGCTCCCAGCTCAGCACTGTGTCCAAAACAAGGATTTTCCCAACTTGCTGGGCACCAGCTGCCATCAGGACCCCCTGCAGGAGCCTCCTGACGTGGAGATGCTGCACAGAGGCTTGGGAGACCTTCAGCTCCTGGAGTCTTGGCTCTCTCCCCATGCTCATCCCAGCAATGCCCCAAGGAATGCCTGCACTGAGAATTCCTCTCTGCAAAACTGCACCACAGCTCCCCAGGAAGGAATTTCTCTCCCCAATGGGAGCTGGAACCAGCATTTGTGCACTTATGACCACGGGAGGTTAAATGGAGGCTATGAAAAATGTGGGTCCAGCTTTAGCCCTTTTTTGCCTCAGAACAGGATGAAGGAAAGCCCCAGCGTCCAGAAGGAGTTCTGGAAAAGTGAAAGAGCAAGAGGAAAAGCTCTGAAAAATTATGCTCAAGGACAAACTAAGTATTCCCCTGATCTTTCCAATCAGCCTGGTGATAACTCTTGGGATAAAGTACCCCAGGACAGCCAGCTGTTCCCTAAAAGATATGAAAACTTCACAGCTGCTCACAAAGTGCAGTCACCTGTCCATCCATCACTTCATTTTTTCAATCAACCCCTGAAGGAAAATAATTTTTCTGGAGGAACAGGCAGAAAACCCCAGGAAAGCCATGTGCAAAATGGCCATTGTGGCTTTACTTTGGGGGATGCTTTTAATAATAATAATAATAATAATGAGTGTAAGGTGAATATGGGCCCTAAGGAAAGCTTTTCTCAACTTGCTGAATATGATTTATCTGTGAAAAATATCATGCAAAATGGGAATTATTCCTCGTACCAGGGGTGTGCCTGGCTGGATGCAAAAAGCCTGGGAGCTGCATCTGAAATTCCATATGGGAAACAAATGGCAACAAGCCCCCAGTCATCTTCAGGGGTTTCCACCATGTCTGGGGGCTCTCCCACCCACCAGCCTTTCACACAGCCCTCCTACTACTCCCAGCTCCTTCCCACCCTCCCTGCCAGGAAAGATGGGAGGTTACAAACATCAAATGGAGTTTCCAGTCATTTGGGAGTTCCTCATTTCATCTCAGAGAGCCAGAAGCAAGTGGGACCCATTGGAAGATCCCAGGGGGATGCAGGGATGAGCAAGGAAGGGCGGCGCCGCAAATTCCCCGCTCGTTTTTCACCCGACTGGTTGGTGCAGCAGAAAGCTGCAGGGGAAGACCCTGCTGAGAAATTCCACAGGTTCCCAAAAAGGCAGAGCCAGGAAAGTGGCAATAAAGATGACAGAAGAGGTAGAAGGAACTGGATCCCTCATTTGGGATCTACAGCTCCAAACCGCCAGCCCTTCAACGCGTTTCCGAAAAAGTGCGAGCAGAACGGCGGCAGCTTGTCAGATTTCATCAATCCTTCTCTGCTTCCTTCTTTCCCATTCGTGTCTGATTTGAAGCAAAATCCCAGCTTCCCTCCATTTAATCACCAACTGTTTTCATCAGGAAATCATTTCAATTTCCCTCCCCCGCCGTTTCTGTTCTCGGACCTTGTTGATCTTTTTCACTGCGACGACTTTAACCCCTTGAGTCCCTTCATCAGTGAGCTCTTCTCTGGGGAAATCCCTGCCCCCTGCTTTGCCTTTCCAGCCCCATTTAACAAGTGCAGGCCTCCCAGGGGCCGCAGTGGCCCCGCTAACGAGCTCCACGTCCGGCTGGAGGAGTGCTACGAGCAGTGGAGAGCTTTGGAGAAGGAGAGGAAGAAGGTAAAACACAATTGGTGATGGTTCCTGGTGAAGACTTGGTTGGTTTTAAGAGAGAAATTGTTATGGTGTTTCTTCTTTGGTTTGTTGGGTTTTTTTGGTCTTTTTTGTTGTTTTGGGTTTTATTTTTTTGGTTTGTTTTGGGTTTTTACTGTCAGTGATACAGCTTTCTCTTCTTTTTTTTTTCTTATAGTAAATCTCTGGCTTTAGTTAAGAAAAAAAAAATCAACCAAAGTTACTAATCCTGGGCATCCTCTCTGTGTCTGTAGAGAAAACCTACAGTATTTTTCTTGTTCCCAAAAGGAAATTTGAGCTTATGCTCTTCTCATTGTGGTCACTTTCCTGCCTCAGGCCCATTCCCAAAACTGTTGGCAGGGAAGGAGCACACTGATAATGAGGGTATTGCACTTGGGAATGAAAGCTCTGTGCTCTAAAGGAGCAGGAAGAGCTTTCCCACGAAGAGTCAAATCCCTGAATTCCATGCCAGGTCTCAGAAAATAAATTATCCATAGTCCCTGGTTCTAATGATGGCCTGAGTGGTGTGAGAAGCCTCCTGGTCCTTGGATAAAAGTGTCTGAGCAAACTAGAGCTGGAAAACACCTTTTTCTTTCCATCATCAGCTGTGGGGCCTTGCTAATGGATTTTTGGAACTGTGGATGTGAAGTACCTGTGTTGTTCTCTCATGGATGCCTTTAAACAAGACTCCTCTCTGCCTGTCTGGCCTTTCAGGAATTCTCTGGAAGTGAGAAAAGGATGATTCTTGCTCCACTGTTTGTTTCCTGTTCTCAGGCAGGATTTGGGACAATTAAGTCGTTTGCAAAGACCAAGTCATAGTTTGTCTCCTGTTTTTTATTTCATCATTAAAGGAGGGTTGTTTCTCCTCATACTTATTAATCAAAGGGGCTTAATGAACCCCTTGATCTGGTCCATTCCAAGTGATGCAGTTTTATCCCAGTGAGCTGATCTGTGTTCCTCAGGGTGTTCTGCGGTTTCAGAATATAAACTGCTCTCAGTCCTCCAAGCCAGCTGCCATAGCCTGGCTCCCATTCCTGCAGCCAAACCACATTCCTCAGGAGGGGATGACTGCAAGGAGAGCGAAATTCCCCTTGGGATTTGATGTAATTCTCTCTACCTTGTCTAATCCCTCAGCTCTCTGAAATCTGTTCATTGCAGCTGCCTTGGGGTGACAGCTTGCCTGTCTCCTTTCATGAACCCCACTTTTGCAGGGATCTCACATTTAAAGCATTTCCATGAGTTAGGAGTTGTCTGCAATATTAAATGTGCATGTAATTTAGTTAATTGCTTATTAACTAATTCTTAGCTACCTGGTGTCATTATTTGAATCCATGACCTTTTCTCCATCCTTTTTTTTCTGGATGTCTTTCAGGCTCCTCAGATGATGAGTACAGGTGGAGTCAGCTCTTGTAATCCGTGTTAGGCCAGGACAGGCAGTAAATAATGTTAAAGTAAAGCAAAAAGAGAAGGCTTCATCCCATACTTTGTGTACAAAAATGCACAGTGTGAATGTGGACTGAGCCTTGCCTTGAACTGCAGTGCAGCACCTGACCCCTCTCTCCTACATCCATGGTACCCTGGAGAAGGAGTGAGATAAGGAATCTACTGTGTCTTTTTTGCTCTGGGCATAAGAATTTCCTATCCAAAAATAGGGTTGGTGATGTTTAGTCACTGTCTGTGTTACACAGTGGCTGAGCTACTCTTTCTCAGTGCAAGTTTGGCTGTTGTGTTAAAGATTTTCTCTGTTAAAGCAAAAGATCTTCTCAGTTAAAGAGCTGGTATCAGTGTAGGTTAAATGTAGTTTCATCCTGATGCACTTGGGATGAAATTTATGCTGCTGCTATCACCTGTTTTTGCTTTTTTTTTTTAATAATCATAGCACGTGACATTGAGAGAAGCTGAGGGAGAGCTGAATTAGAGGAAATATTCCTGCAAGGAAGCTAGAGAAGGACTTTTGGCAAGGCCATGTAGTGATAGGTCAAGGGGAATGACTTTGAACCAAAAGAGGGCAGGGTTAGATTAGATTTGGGAAGAAATTTTTGCTGTGAGAGTGGCGAGGCTCTGGCACAGGGTGCCCAGAGAAGCTGTGGCTGCCCCTGGATCCCTGGAAGTGTCCAAGGCCAGGCTGGATGGAGCTTGGAGAAACCTGTGGTAGTGGAAGGTGTCCCTGCCCATGGCAGAGGGTGGAATAAAATGAGCTTTAATGTCCCTTCCAACCCAAACCATTCAGGGATTCTGTGATATTTGGGAACATTTTCCTATCAGTGCAGTCAGAAGTTGACAGGATGCTCACTCCTGATCCACCAGCACCAAAACCCAATTGAAGACACTGTACCAATTTCAAACCTCCACACTGACAAATTATTTCCCTTTCAGACCGAGGCTGACCTTGCAAGACACTTCCCAGGGCAGCACATCTCCAGCTCCAGCAGCAGCCCCATGTGCCGGCTCCCTGCCCACCCATCCCGCGTGGATCGCCTCATCTTCGACCAGTCCCGGGAGCGAGCCAGGGTAGGGCTGCTGGAGCTGCAATTCCTGCAGTTCTTTGGGGATTTGTTTGTTTGTTAATGACAGAATCTGTGTGGGGCCTCAATGTGAAGGTGTGTCACCTCTGAGGATTACCAGCAGCCTCAGAAATGGATTCTAAAAAATAGGGAGACAGCGCGATCGGAGGTGTCTGGAAAAGCAAAAAGTTTTAATAAAGACAAAAATAACAAACCATACAGAATAAAAGAGAAATAAACTGTGCAAAGAGTATCCTTGCACCTGCTACAACACCCCAGAAATGCCTTGAAAATCTCTGTGCTCTCCTTTAAGTATGTAAGGATGGAGGAGGGGTTTTTGGCATGCTGCCCAATAGAAATACCTACAGGTCTTGAAGTATAGCTCAAAATTTCCAACAAGTGCCTTTATGTTGGAATCAGGCCAATTATGGTGAGAAGGGCATCAAAGTTAGTTCTTTGCCTTAGAAGACAAAATAAGAACCAGGCCAATTAATGGTGAGAAGAACATTGAAGTTTCTGGTGTTTTGCCTTATAAGACAAAGGGTGAAAGTCAAATCCTTCCCTGCTATGGGAACACCTACTACTGTGGGGGTGCCTTGCTACAATTAATCAATGGTTTTGGTGTTTCCTGCCAGGTGCTCACACTGATAGGAAGGATGGAGAGGCTCTGTGGTGCTCCCTTGCACAGGAACATCTCCAAGACCTTGGAGCTCCACCTGGAAGCCATTCAGGTGACCCAGGCACGTCGGAAGGATGAGATTGGGAATGCTGCAAACCCCCAGGCTCATGGGGTTCCACGCTATAACAATGAGAAAGGTAATGCTGCCCACTCCTCAGAGCTTTTTCAGGGATTTCATTGTGAGTATGTTCCACTTCAAAATGTAAATTTGCAATACGCAGCAATCCTTGTCACCTCAGCAAAAGAAAGTTTGCAAATATGCTCTTGTTACTTTTAAAGACTTTAAAATACATCTATTGTGGTTTTTGTTTTGTTTTCCTGTTACTAGTTCAAAAAATGTGAATTTTTTTTCCTCTTGACTAGAAGACAACTATAAAAACTCCTCAGTGACATTATATAACCATAAGTGGTTGTCCTAAAAGCAAAAATGGGCTTGTTTTTAAGAAAGTAAAATTATTTCCTGGTATGGATAAATTTTCTTTTCAGTTCATAAAATAATTTTAAAAATTGCCAGTATTGTGCAAATCATTTATCTGTCTGCCTTACCTAAATCAAAAACCCACCAGGAATGACATTCAGTGTTTCCCGAATTCTGTTGAAGTAAAGCCAGAACAACCTGTACCAGCTGTAAATGTGGCAATTTATGGTTTGGGGTTAAAGATCATATTATTTTTCTTCAGAAAATACCTGTGTCTCAGAACAAAAGAGGAATTCATTCCTTACTGCTGAAGTGGACAGTGAGGTTTGGCTGTGGAATAGCTCTTATTAAGAGGGAAAGAAAAGATGGAAAGAGAATCAAAATACTTTGCTTTTGCAGTTCAGGTGCCAAAAATTAAAATATAAAATGAAAATATAAAATGTCATGACCTTAAAACAGTAGTACTATATGCAAACTGGTTTTTGAAATGACTCCTAAAAGTTTCATGTGACTTTCAACTCCAAGTGTGAGTCAGGAGTAGGAGAAGGAAGCTTCTTGGCCAGGCAGAAGTAGGACACAGTGGTTAAGTGGATGATTATGATCAGATTTAATGCTAATACAGCATCTAAATACTGCCAGTGCTATAAATAACAGCTTTATCTGTAATAATGAGTTATGGCATCATCAGGTCCTGGTCCTTCCTGTTGAGTCACAGGTTTTGGTGGGACCTGCTCCCTTCCTGAATTCCCAGAGAAGAGTAGGAGCAGCTTGGTCCACTTAGTCCCAGATTTCGTGAATAATCTCTGTCTGAGAGGTTGCAGTATCAGCAGTTTTGGCTGGAAATGTGCAGGTTTGCAATCCTTGGCCTTGCAGGATTCACAGTTGTAAACAAATGGAGCTGCTTTAAGATTTCATCTCTGTATTTGATGAGTTCTTTTTGCTTTTACTTGCCCATCCAAAAATCAGTGTTCCCTTCTTCCTGCAAAATAAAAAAAAACCTGCCTGCAGCCTCAGCAAACCAGTTTGCCCAGCGTCCACCAGCATTTTTGGACCCTTTTGCAGCATTTTGAACCCTTTCACAGCATTTTGCGCCCTTTTTGCACAGACAATTCACGTGAGGTGTCGTAGCTGTCGTTACCGGCGCACCTCAGCTCTTCCTTGAGCACAGTTTGCTAAAGGCCATGAGTTGAACGAATTTATGCAATTTAAAAAAATAAATAAAATTTACTAACGTTTCCAGGCTTGCCCACTGATGTGCTTTTCCTGTTGCAGATGTGCTGGCCCTGGCAGCTGCCCTGCAAGCCCTGGCTGGTGCCACGCGCAGGGCTCGCACCGCGCTCTGGTGCGCGCTGCAGGCGGCTCTGCCCAAATCCCCTCCAGCTGGACCTGAAAATCAACAACTTCTCCTTCAAGGGGCACTGCAGGAGCTTTGTTCTTCAAGCACAAGCACCCAGGAAAAAAGCAGCGTGGAGCACCAAAGCAGAGGAAGTGAAAAAGCTGAGGAAGCGACGAAGATTTTGGAATAATTGCGGATAATGAAAGGAAAGCCGAGGATGGGGAGGGAAGGGCTCAGGTCCTGCCCAGCACCGTGAGAGGTGGATTTCATAGGATGCCAGGAAGCAAAAAGGGTTAATTAAGGTGCCTTAATTAACCTGGTCAGTGCTGCAGTTGTGTTAGTGGGATTCTGGTGTGGAGAGACACAGCTTGTGGTGGTGTTAATGCAGTTTTAATATTGCTGGTGAATGCTGCTGAGAATTTTAATGTTCAGAGGAGCTGAACAAGAGCTGAGCGTTTCCTCCTGTGCTTACCCAAAGCTCTGAGTCCTGCCAGGACCTGAGCAACCAGAGTGTGGCAGAACTTAATTCTCCTTTTTTTTTTAATTGGTTAATTAACATATTTAAAGGTACTCAAACCTTCAGGGTTTGTTTTATTTTTATTTTTTGCACCGTGTATAGTTCTTTGCAGAGCCAAAGCGATCACTGAGTAGTTTGCACCCCATCACTACGTCAGGAGCTGCTGTGGTGGTGTTTTTTGGGTTTTTTTTGTGCCAGGTTATCTCTGTTTGACAGGAATTATCTGTTCAGCACTGGTTGTGTGAGAGGCTTCAGCAGTTGTGCTGCCAGTTTGCTTTCCAGCAAAACCAGTGTAAACTGAGATTTTTCCATAGAATTGTCCACTTTGGTTTCTTCCACTAGAAAAGTGGATTTTGTAGCTTTGCAGTGTGAACTGCATGGAGAAGTGCACGCTAGCAGGTGATAGAAAACTCGCTCAGGATTAGAAATTAGATTTATTGATTCCTCAGTGGGTTTAAAACCAGTAACAATATAACATAATATGCACTTAATTAAAAAAAAACAAACTATTATTTGCTATTAATGTATGTTCATGGTACTATAATTTTTTCAGACACATTCCATATTTATTTTAATGTCTTCATTGAATGTTTATTTAAAAATCTATTTTAGTAATATGAAGTTAAATATTTTGCCAAATCTTCCGAATAATCAGATTTAATGATTTACTCAGGAACTCTGTATATTATTATATAAATATACACATGGTATATAGGGATTTTTTGGGAAAGGGATGTTTGCAAAATATTTACACAAAGCTAACTATGTACTAGGTTACCAAAGCTGTTTCACTGATTATTTTTTTGGTCTGGAAGGTTTAATATATTTAATTGCTGTTAGTTAGTCTCCATTGTGTGGCTTAGACAATCAGAGTGTGGTTGTTCAGGGTGAAAATTAGTAAAGAACAATGAACTCAAGGTGTGATCTTAAGGCATTTAGGAATATTTTAATGCTTTAACAACTGTCTTACACAATCTCCTAACATGTACTAATAATTAATTAAGGTTCTTGAGTACCGGGATATTAATGAACAGCTTTGGAGAGCAGTTCTTGGGTTAAAAGTGAATTAAGTTAGGCATATAAGCAAAAATTGAAGGACAAAAATGAAGATTTTTACATTGTGTAGTGTTCAGTGTCAAATTTGACGTTTTTGTGGGTAATTATAGAGCTATTCCCATATAGATTTGTCCTTACAGAATTGTTCCAAGTGCAGTTGTGTAGTTCTGGATCTGTGGATGTTTCTAGAGCAGATTTTTATCTCAGTAGTGCCATCCTTAACTCTATTGAGGCGTGGAAATTTGTAGCTAAAATTTACCCAGGCCTCATTGTAATCCAACAAGTCAAGTTTAAAAGCAAAAGTAGATAATAATCAGATTCTTAGTATAGCAAAATTATAGTTCTTCCCCTAAGGAAAGTGAATTCCACTTAAAAGATTATTTTCAGCCTTAGCTTAAAAAACAAGTACCAGAGTTATTTTAGTGTTTTTTCCATGTGCACATGCAATTTATTTGCACAAACTAATTTAAGAAGGTTCAATCTGCATTTGTGAAGCTGATTGTGCTCCACAGCTTAAAAGTGGAGTTTTCAGTATTTCAGTTTGTGGGTGGTTTGGGAGTATAATTACTCAAATTAAAAATTAATTTACCATTCCTGTGTTGACAGAAAATCAGAATTTGAAAGTCTAGATCTTGGTTTTTTTTGTTTTTATTTCTGTTTACAGAACCAAGGTTGTTTTGTAGTGGTGAATGTTTAGGGTATAATTGACTCTTATTGTACTGCTCATGTGTTAATTAATTATCTTAATGAGTTCATAGTTAATGTGCCTTTAATAGTCTCATTTTTCCAGAGTGTTAAAAAGCTGTGTGGTCACTTCTGGTTCCAGTTTCAGTCCAAAAACGCATTTTAAAGGGTCACACGTGGCTGCATGTGACTGCAATCAGCACATGTTGTTAATTATGTTAATTACACACTCGAGATCATGCAGGTTTGGGTTCTTTAAGGAGCTCTGTGCCTCTGGAATGTCCCCCTGGATCATGTGCCCAGGTCAGGTGCTCCTTGTCATGCCCTACAAATGCTCGTGTTTCACTTTGCCTTGCTCAGTTTTCTTCACAAAAACTCCAGGTCTTCAAACAAAAATTATTTTGATTTTTGTTGTTGTTGTTGTTTGTTTCCTCATCCTTAAATGAGTTGGTTATGGACACCGTCAGACCTAGAATGGGTTTTGTCTTCCATCTTTAATTTCAGAATGCTCCAATTCTGTTTTATTAGAAATCCTTCTGCATTTTAAGGAGGAAAAAAAAAAAAAGGAAAACAAAAAACCCACTTTATTTTGTAAAATAACACCTGGAGTTGCAGCAGCTCTGTCAGTCAGAACATAATTTTTGCTGCCTTGTGTTTAATTTGGCAACAAGGTACAAATTCTGCAAGCCTTGCACTGAATTTTTGGTATGAATAAGCACAAGTATTATGCATGTGGCTTTAGGGACAATTGTACTCACATTTTAGTGATTTCAGGGAAAGCAGAATTGAGGTTTTGGGTCACACTTAAGCCAAAGAAGTGGTTTTGGTTTGGAGTTAGGTTTGACTTTTAGAGAGAGAAAAAAATCCCCTTTCCCTCTCCATTTTGAGAAGCAGTCAGGTAAAATTTACTTTATTACCCTTTTTTTTTTTTTT
>WEIU01024186.1:16234-29819 GCA_013389925.1 Aegithalos caudatus
TTTCCCACTTCCACCCCTCCACTCAGCTTTCTTGAGATTTAATTGTTTGGTGTTTTTTTTCCCCTGTTTTGATTTGAACTTGTTAGATTTTGAGGGTGAGACGAAGAAGGTGGGAGAGTTGTAGCCAGTCCTGGTGGCAGTTTAAATAAATGGAATATTCAGTTGTCCCTTTCTGAGTCAGGATTATTATCAGGGTGCTTTTTGTTAGTTGGTAGTGAATCTTTAATGCTTTAAAATCCCAAATGGATAGTCCAGTGCAACATAGACTTAAGAATTACAACTATTTCTGTGTTCTCTGTAAATAACTGGAGGTTTTGGGTGATTCAACCTTATTAATTCCCAGAAGGGAGGCCAGCAGCAGCAGAACTCTTTTTTTTTTTTTTTTTTTTTTTTTTTTTTTTTCTTTTTTTTTTTCTTTTCTTTTTTTTTCTGGTTATAGCTTTTGGATCTCTGTCTTTCTGCATCCACAGGGTCCCTCTGGCAGTTAAGTTGCTCTGATGCTATTTTTATGAACTAAAACTCAGAAATTGGTATTAATTTGCACTTTCCATTAGAGCAGCATGCAGGGAGGTTATTTAAGTTTGTGGTTCTTGTCTTGCTGTGGCCTTTTCAGGAGTGGGTGACATTTAATTCCCAAACTGCTGCAACTGAATCTTATCCTTTCCAAACTGAATATTTTGCTTTGCTACTGGGATTTACCACCACTACCAATATTTTTTGTCTGTACCTGGGTATGTGAAGTTTGGAATTTATTTGCCTTAGTCAGAACTGCTGCTCTAGTTCACAGTAAATCTCTTATGGTTGTTCCTGGTTATTTCCCTTGGAAGGAAATGAATGATTTAAGGTGGGGATTGTGTGAGTGAGAGGCTTTGCTGATGTATTTCTGTTTTCAGAGAAGTGTGGGGATACCCCAGGTTTTTGTGGAAACTCCCTGGCTTTCCTGGCCACTTTTCCAGAGGTGGCCATGAGCACAACTGCCTGGGATTGTCTTTGATCTGCAACCCTTTTTTTGGGATTTAAAGGAGGAAAAGGAAGGAGGGAGCCCAAATTCCAGTGGGGAGGATCTCTCTTCTTTTGGCTTCCATGGTCAGGGGGGTTTGAGGGACCAGGAATCTTTGCTTGAACCAAGATTCTTTTCCCCACTGGATGCTGTCAGGGTTCAGCTGCTGATATTTTGGGCAGAGTTGGCTTCTTACTGCCCTGCTCTGGTGGCCACCCTTCCTCCCATCTGTGTTTCCATCCAGGAGAGGCTTGGGAGCAGCTTGGCCCAAGCCCAGGGATCAGCATCACCTCCTCTCCTGGCTGAGTCAGGGTTTAAGCTCAGCTTTTCTAGACTTGGGAAATGACAGAGAGCAAGGAGAACTGAGCACAAAATGGGTTTGGTTTGTGGTTCATATCTGCTCTTCCTCCAGAGGCAGAATCCAGCCTGGCTCCTTGGGATGTTCACACACACACAATTTACTGAGTCACCATTAAGTCACAGCTCTGATTCTGCAGGAGGTTAGATTTTTTTTGTTGTTGTTGAAATACTGTAAAAATGATGCAACAAACAGACCTTAAGCCTATATGTTTTATTATTTTTATTTAATTCTGTTTTTACCTGCTCTGGAAGCTGGGCATTGGGATTTTTTGTTGGTTTTTGGCCCATTCTTTGATTGAGAGCTGCAATTTTGACAAACGCTGCATGGTGGCAGAGCCCAGTGGGGATTTTGTTCTTTATATCTTTATTTCTGTGGCAGACTAGTGATTTTAACTGCAAAACTAAATGTTAAATTCTTCATGGCCACAGTCTGCTACAGATTTATTTATTTTTCCTAATGGAGTCGTTAAAGTGGAAGAACTTAGAGTTATTGATTCTTCAGTGTTTGTAGATTGAACAGGAGCAGGGAGCACTTCACATCAGTCAATATGAGGGCAGTTGACTGTGGAATATGTATTTCAAGTATTATTTTTGAATAATTGGGCTGCTGAAGAACTGAGTGTGGTCCTGCTTCCATTGAAGCCACAGCTTTTAAGAGATTTCTGTCTTTGATGCTTTACCTTGAGTTCAGGTGCTCATTAAACACACGCTTACCTTGAACATTTATCAAGGAACTCCGAGTTCCCAGCCTCTTTTACAAGGATTCTTGGAATTAGCTGGGATAATTTTCCTTTCTCTTGAAGATGAGGAATGTACCTGCTGCAGAAACTGGGGCTGAACTGGGAAGTTTCTGGGAATTTTTGTACCTTGTTTTCTCCTGTTCTGCTTCGAGGGAAATAGAGCCTTAACCATGCTGAGACCTTGATTTATTCCCTGTGCAGTTTATCCATGGCAGTCACCAGCACTTTTTTTTTTCCCTTTTGGTTTGTAGCACTTGAGATGTCTGATTTTTTTATCAGTTATCTTTTTGGTAGAGAACTGCAATTTTCTAAAATAAAATAATAACTTTGCCAAGCAAATTTATCGATGATACAGAATGGAAGGTCCTTATTTTTCTTCATTAGCAATACTGTAATCAAAGGTGCAAAATAATGTCTGTGCTGTTAGAGATTGAAAATATATCAGGTTAGGAGCAACTTTTAAATAAATTGAAGAGCTGGAGTTCTAAATCCTCTTTGCTTGTTGCCAAATGAGCTTTTAAAAGGAAAATATTTGCATATAGTGTATTAAAAAAAAAGCACTGGTTAGAGAGAGAATAAATCAGAGTAAAAATCATTGCCAGACAAAGATTGCTTTATGTTTTTTACTGAATAAAAACACAACTTGTTTATGCACAGTAGTAACTTAATGAGCATAGTTTTTTTCACAGAATTAGGCTGTTTCCAATATATAGATGGGAAAAATAAGTTTCCTTTTATTTTTTATGACAGATATACAAAGATGAATAGTGTCTATATTTTAATATTACTGTTTGGTGTCTGAAGTGTATCATTTATGTGTGTGTTGGTCAAACTCATTTCCTTAAAACATCCCATTTTACACTGCTAGTGAAGTGTTATTGAAGGAGATTTTGATTTGGCCCAACAGAAATATGTGAAATTATAACTTAGCTTAAAAAAAGTAAATTGTTGATTATGCAAGATTTTAATCGTTAATCAATTTAGGCTAATTTAAATGTTTCTGTAAAACAAGTGTGGATGTCTGAACGCTGCAAAAATCTTACTTCTACCTCTTGTGTAACATCCTTAAAATTCCCCTTCACAGATGTACTCTGATGCCACAGGGTGTTGGTGCACCTTAACTTGGGAATTTCATCTGCTTTTCCTTTTATTTTAATTTTTTTTTTTAATTGTGGAACACCAGGATGCCTTGTTATGTCCACCTGTGTTGAACTGACTGGGTTTGTGTTACATGTGTGAGAGTCTTCAGAAATAGGAGAATTCTGTGATAAATCATGGCCAATGTGATTTTCTGGTATTTTCTATGTATGTGGTTTATTCTTGATTCTTTATTTAAATAATCACCTGTGGTTGTGTGGATGTCCCTAATAAATAGTGCCAGCTTGTTTAGATCAACTCACACTGTTTCTGAGCTGCTGAATTTGGTAATTCTGCCTTGAAAAGACCTGTTATGTGTTCATGACAGAAATTAAAGTCCTTTGTGTTTTTTGTGACTGGTTTTGTTGCCTTAATTCCGTGGAGGAAGGGGGAGTTTGGGCACATGTTGAACTTGGGGCTGAGGGATCTCTTGGATCACACAGAAAATTTGGATTTGCATCAGGTAATCATTCTCAGCTGAGAATAAAAGGCAGGTTTTAGTAAGGACTTCAAGGGATGTTGTGGGGGAATTGGGATGAATTTGGCACTTTATTATTCAAAATAAACTGACAAGTGTCCCTGTGCTGGTTTTGTTGGGAGAGATCAGAAGCACAAGTCAAGAATTGCTCAGGTAACAACAGAATTTGTCTGGTTTGTCCTGTGGACTTGAATGTCATGTTCTATACCCTGACAAGGAAAAGTTCCTTGCTTTAGAGTTTAAAATTTAAAAGCACTTTTTCTTTTCTTTTCTGGTGACAGGCAGAAAAAATAATGGATACGATTGGTTTTTAATAGTGGAGAAGTTATAAAGATGTCTGTGGTGCTTTGCATAAAGATGCAGTTTTGGGGCATTTCCATCTTCAGCTGACCTGCACACATCAAATGTCCCAAATTATCCTTTCTGAGCAGGTTTTTGTTGTTGTTGCTGTTTGGACACGTGTTTTATAAATGAGTTTTGGAGACACTGCCAAGAAGCCTCCTTTTTTTTCTTTCCTTTTCCAGAGAGAAGGGGATTTCCAGAGCAGATCATGAGAGAAACATCCCTTCCCTGACTGGCATCTCTGCTTTTATTTGACTGCAGCTTTGTTGCTTTGATACATGTTCCAAAACACCTGTGATGGAATAAATGCAACTATTTTAGTGGGACTGTGCTGGCAGCTTGCCAGTGGAGATACTTTTGGAAACAGGCACAGGGAAATGTGTTTTTCCCAAATCAGTCTGATAATATTCAGCATTTGAGGTCGATTTTTAAATAATACTAATAAAAAATATTTTTAAATCCACATTTGTGTGATAGGCTGGGCTTTGTGAAGCTGTGAAATTGGGTTGTGCTGTTCTGATTTGAATAATAGTGCCATATAAAAATTAAAATCTGTGTTTCCACAGTACCAACTCCCTCCACTTACTGAGGAGACCTTTGATTTGGAGCTGATGTATCAGGTTGTTTAGATAAATATTTAATTAGAGTGTTGGGTTGCAAAAACAAGGGATTTAGATAAATGGGAAAAAATTAGTTTTGGCTGTTACTTGTGGTACAGAATTCCCAGGTCCTTGTGCCTTGGGTAGGTAATGACTGAAGGAGCTGTTGGGGATTCTGACTTACAGAAAGAATTAATGATAACACATCTTTAATTTTGCTGAGAAATGTTGGTTTGAGAGATGTAGGTGGATTTCAGAGCTGTGAGAAGTCACTTGGTTATATCCCAGAATGGTTTGGGTTGGAAGAGACCTTAAAGCTCAGCTTGTTCCACCCCCTGCCATGAGCAAGGACACTTTCCACTGTCCCAGATTTCTCCAAGCCCTGTCCAGCCTGGCCTGGAATAGTCTCTCATCAATAATTAGAAGATGCAGTGTCCTCTGGTGAGGTTTGCATCTCAGGCTCTGTTGCATTCACAGTTCTTCAGCTCATCCTCTTCCATAAATCCAGGAGCTATTCCTGATCTCCTTGCTGTTCTACAGAACCTGGAATGAGAGAGCTCCTTTTGTTCTTCATGTTCTTCATTGAGGGTGGCTTGTCAATTCTTGAAGCAAATAGGGAAGAACTCAAGGTCTGCTTGGGTTTAATCAGTATAATTGTACCAGCATGACCCTGGAAGCTCGAGGATTATCCCCAGAAAAGGAGGGACTGTAATCAATTAGATTTGAAGAATAAGATGGGTGAAGATGTATCACAAGTTTAAACAAAAATGAGTGGGTTTAGAGGATTGGCTGAACTGGTGGGGTATTGCTTTCTTAATTCTGGAATCCATAAATCCATTTTCAGGAGGTGTCTGACCTAATGTAAAGGAGATTTTAATGGAAAAGATGGGTTTGTTATCTTGCTGGATCCCTGGCACAGGACAGGCAATTCCATTAAAACTCAATGTCCAGAAGAACAAACAGCTCTTTAAGAGGGATTAAACAGAGGAAGTCACAACTGTTAATGGAGGAAATAAAATCTGTCTGGCTCGTGTCAAGCTCTTTTTATCAGGGTGCTCAAATGATTGGTGTCACCAGGAAGAAATAGGGATGGAGGAATGCCTGGAATTCACTCTTGGGTGTTTATTCAGCCTTCACAGAGTAAATTACTCCCCTCTCCTTGCAGGTCATGGAATGCAAGGACGGGTTGGAAGGGACAGTGAAGCTCATCCCATTCCACCCCTCCATGTGCAGGGACAACTCCCACTATTCCAGAGTGCTCCAAGCCCCATCCAACTTGACCTTGGACACTTCAGGGATCCAGGGGCAGCCACAGCTTCTCTGGGCATCTGTGCCAGAGCCTCAGCACCCTCACAGGGAAGGATTCCTTCCCAATATCCCACATCCCTTTCAATCTAAAGCTGTTCCCTTTTTACTACCAGAACAAGTCCTTGTCCCAAGTCCCTCCCTCAGACCTCACAGCCGTGTTTATCCAGGGCATGGGCAGCCCTTGCAGTGATGCTCATGATGTTCTTGTCCTGTTTGTGCAGCTGTTCCTGTCCCAGGGTTGGTGCAGCTCAGCTGTGACCACTGATAAGCTGAGAGAACTCTCTTGCCTCTGTTCAGCAGAAGCAGCATTTATCATGAGCATAGTTTAGGTTTTGCTTTAACCAGAATCACTTCAAAATTCAGGCTGAGTATCCAAGTTAGATTTTAAAGACAACTTCTGGCAGCAGTTGTGGAGCAAAGCTATTCTGGGATGTAAATGTGTGTGAGTGAAAGCTTTGCTGGGTGCTTAATCATCTTGTAAACGATTGATTTGTGTTTCAGCTGAGGAACATTTAAGGGCTGAATACTGTTGTGATGTGGAAAGAAACTGGCTTTCTAGGATTATAAATCTGTTGTGCAGGCACTTTGTGTTTTTCAAGTGTGGATATGCATCGTGTTGGGACATAACCACACTAAAGATCTGTAAGTGGCACTGACTACAGCCAGTAGTTGTATAAATAATAACATAAATATCCATCATTAGATGAATGGGGCCCTTTGAGGAGAGCACACTTGAATAAAAACCTTCCTGCTTGCTATTTCTGTCTTTCCTGAGGTATCTTTGCCTTCCAGAAGATAATGAAAAAAACCCAACCAAACAACAAAGTATTTCTATACGTTCAAATTATGTAAAAAAAATAATTCAAGGTCATTTGCATGCAAGTAAAATATTTAAGATAGTTTTATTAATAAAAAATAACTTAATTGTCACCTTTAATCCAAATTTTCTTCTATGTATCTAGTCTTTATAGTCACTTTGCTGAGAATGTCACATCTGACAGATTCAGCTTTTCACAGAGGCACTGATGGTTGGATTGCACTGGGATTGATCCCTCAGGGGTGTTGAAAGGATCTAGAGGTTAAACATCTCTGTTGGCTTCTCCAGCATATCCAAGGTGAGTCACAAATAGGATGTGGACTCAGTTTGGAATTCCCTGGAAAGCAGAACTCACCTCACCCAATAACAATGTGGCCATGAAAGCTTTATTTTGGAGTAAAGCAGTCATTGCCACTGGATTGTGGGGTGGGCAAAAAGGGAAATGGAGGCTTTGGTGATGAGTGAGCTGGAAACACAGAAAGAATGGGATGAGCTGAGTCACTGGGCAAGTGTTGGAACCCTGGGCACTGAGAATTCCAGGCTTTCTGTGCTGACAGGCACTGACCCCCAAGCAAACTCTGCATTGACCTGAGGCCATGGAAAAGGCTCCCAAAATTGAGTGACAGTGCTGGGATTGTGGGTGTGGAGTTTGAAGTGTGTGATGTCACAGGGTGGAAAAAGTAGAGTTTAGGGTTTTAGAATATAGTAATGTATATAAAGCAAGATGAAGGTTTTAGGGTGGAGGCTGAATTCTCCTTTTTTCACCTTCTTCTTCATGGTCTGGGTGGTGTTTTATAATTGGGTAGAAAAATCTGCATTTTGGGCCACGGGTGCTTGGTTATTGGGTTAAAAATAATTTAGGTGTCATTTCTTAATTGGACAGTTTGTGCTTAAAAGACCTTGGAAAGAATTAGAGCCATTTTTCACCTTGTTAGCCAGAGCTCACAACTTGTGAGACTGTGCTATAGATAAGAATTAATAAACATCTGAATCCAAACACAAACACCATCTCCTGAGCATTCAATCCCAGCTCTAACAATAGAAAATAAGATAACAAACCCCCAGGCAAGGTCTGGGGAATGCTTGGGGTGAGGGAATGAGACCATTTTATCCACACTGACACATCTTCCTTAGCTGAATCCAGGGAAGAGATGGATGTGTGTGACCATGGAGCATCAGCCTCATCCCAGTGGTGCCCCTGGTGCTGCTTAAACACCCAAAAATGGACATTCTGTGCAGGAAACTTTCTGAAAGGGATTAAGTTTCTTGAGTAAAGGACATTTCAAAAGGAAAATCAGCTTCAGACTCCTAGTGTCCTGCTGTTGGCTGAGTGTTTTTTTAGTTTGTTTTTGTTTTTTTACAGGGGGCAGGTTGGATGGGGCTTGGAGCAACCTGGGGTAGTGGAAGGTGGAAAGAGGGGATGGAAAAATATGTTTTTAGGGTCCTTTCCAAGCCAGATCACTCTGGAATTCTCTGGGCTTATTGTTTGGTGTTTTGTTTTGGTTGTTTGGGGGTTTTTGGTTTAGAAGGGTTTTCTTTGTTTGTTTTGTTTTTTGGGATTTTTTTCATTTGTTTTGGGTTTTTCTTGTTTGTTTGTTTGTGGGGTTTTGTTTGCTTTGTGCTGTGCTGTGCTTGTTTGTTTGTTTGTTTTTAATAGAACTATTTCATAGGTTGCTGAGAACCCAATCCAACCTGGCCTTGAACAGTTCCAGGGAGGAGGAGTTCACCTTTCCTGTGTCCAAAAAGACTTTTTTATACTAAATGATGTTTTTCTATGGTAATTGCATTGCCTTCAATGAAAAAGAAATTGTAAAATGTATGTTTCTACCAGGGTGATTTTATTTTCCTCCTTCCTGTAAGAAACAGGCACTCTCTTCTGTGAGAGACCTGTGGGCAGTTTTGAATTGTGGAGTAGAGCAGGGGCAGAATTTTGTTCACTGTGCAGTTATTGAAGGTTTAATGTCAAAATAGAAGGGCTGGCCCAACGGAACCAAACAGATTTTGCCATCAGAACCACATTTTTACTGAAAATTTGGTTTTGGAAGAGGCTTGAGGCTTCAGTCAGGCTTAGAGTTCCACCATCCCAAAAGTCAGGAAATGGTTTTTTAACCTTTCATGTAATGTTTTGTGGGTGTTTTTTTTTTGTTGGTTTTTTTTTTGTTTGTTTGGTTGGTTGGTTTTTTGGTTTTTGTGTTTGTTTTTTGTTTTGTTTGTGTTGTTGTTGTTGTTGTTGTTTTCAGTCTAGTTCTTAATGCCAGGAAAATGCTGCTCGGGTACAGCTCTATGAAGATTTGGGGATTACTGGGAAGCACAGGTGGATTTGGGATCAGCAACTCCTCAGTTGTTTTGAAATGGGCAAAAATCCATAATGGTATGCGCAAATGTGTCCACTCCTCAAACACCTCCAGGCATCCTGACAAAATGTTTGGGATATACAGAGTTAAATCTCAGCAGGAATTTTAAAATTTAGGTATTTTATTAGCAATATTTAAAAAAGGCTTTATGTTAGGAGAAGAGAAACTTAGAAAAGCATAAAATAAAAAGGATTTATAAGGGTTTTTTTGGAAGCCTTGGCAAGATGTGTCACTTCAGCCTTGCTGTTTGTTCAAAAATTTTTTGTCCTGAAATTCTAAAAAAAATACATTTTAAGAAAAATCAATCTGATTAGGAACTGAAGAAAAATTAACCCAGTGCCTCTTTTTAAATCAATGTAATACTTAATTTGCCTCTATATATTAATTTTCTATGTCCTGCATGACTTTCTCAATGAACATTGCCAGGTATAAGTAGAATTTTTAGGGGAATGTGTTCCCTGATGATAGAAGTGCCTTAGGAAACTGCATGTGAGGTTTAACTCAGAATTAGGTGCTCTTCCCCACCAGAATTAGATGTGTTAGGAAAAAAAAAAAAATCTCATTTTCTGTAACTTACTTCTGTGTGAAGTTTTTATTAGCATTGATTTTTATTTAATTTTATTTTTTCTGAAAATGTTAGACTGGGAGACAAAGCATCAGGGTTTTTTAGTCGCAAAAACTGAGTAAATATACTGAGGAGAAATAAATTATGTCAGCTTTTAAATTCTTGTGCAGCATCACATGGGGGAAAAATCAAATTAAATTCTCCCACAGAGAGAAGCAGGAATAATTATTTCTTTTTACAAAAACTTGCATCTTTATGCAAAATATCTCCTACTTCAGGGGAATATTGAAATAAGACATAATGCCTCAGGCCTTGCCAGCTATTATAATTCAAATAATTTAAATTGTTTTCTTGGTTTGGTGCCTGTAAACTGGTTAATTCTGTTTGGCATCCTTTTATTTCCAACTGAAGTGTTCAAATGAGCAGGTTTGGAGCTCCAAGATACAGTTTTCAAGTGCAAGGAAAGATTTTATATTTTAAAGCTGCACGAGTTTTGTTTCAAGCACATCTCCCTGATGTTTGTTGTGGAGAGAAAACACACTGTGGAAAAGTTTTTACTTCAAAGAGGAAGGGACTAGTGTTGTGCCTGATGACATTTTATTTATCTCCATCTAAATTCAGAGTTTTATTCAACCGTTCTCTCTATAAATTGGAACTTTTATTAGCTCATTTTAAGATGCTCCTTTATTTGAAACCCAAGACAAGTTGTAGTTCCTGAATAGGTTAATAACTCATTGGTCCTGGAGATATTTGTCTCTTTTTAATTTCTAGTGACTTTTAGGGTAACTCAGACAATCCAACTCACATCAGGAAAATTAGGGAAGAAAAAGGAGGAGAAAAGGAAGGTTCAGGAGGGACCTTGTGGCTCTGCACAACTCCTGACAGGAGGGGACACCCACTGAGGGTCAAGCTCTGCTCCCAGGGAACAGGGACAGGACAAGAGGAAATTACCTCAAATTGTGCCAGGTGAGGTTCAGTTTGAATACTGGGGAAAATTTCTTCCCTGGAAGTGTTGCTCAGCCTGGCACAGGCTCCCCAGGGCATTGATGGGGTCACTTTGCAATTCTGGTACATACAGGTGGTCCCTCACCAAATAAAAACAACCCCAAGGTGGAGATCATAAAGTCTCTGAGATCTTCACTGAATTCACCAAGGTTTTAAAGTAAAGGCACTGCTCATTAAAAAAAAAATCCATAGAAATCTATCTCGTGCCTCTGGGAATTGCATAATGCAGGGAAATGCAAGCAAGGTGTTGTCACAGAGGGCTGGGGAGCAGTAAATACACTTTGGTTTGCTCCAAATGGACACTGGTTTATTCCAAGTTACCAGCTGGGGATGGATCTTGGAGTCTGTTGATGTCCAAATTTTGTGGAGCAGCACAAATGATCCTGTTCAGAAGTCAAATCCTGCTGATTCAAAGGTGTGCTGGGAGCTGTGGCTAACACACCCTGGGAACATTCCTGTGTCTTTGGGAAGTCTCTGTAAATCAAACAGCTAAAACTTTAAGCTACATTCAGAAGAGAGCACAGAAGGAACACACTGGAATGTCTTTAAGAGAAGGGATGAGTTTTTCACAGAACTGAACACTGGGTGAGGTCCCTCAGCCAAGCACAGAGAGTTCAGGTTGCACCTTAAATCTTTTTTCTCCTCAGTCCTGTAATTTTATTATTAATTTTGACAGAATCATAGAATAGTTTGGGCTATGAGGAACCTTAAACCTGATCTCATTCCACCCCCTGCCGTGGGCAAGGACATCTCCAACTATCCCAGGTTGCTCTAAGCCCTGTCCAACCTGGCTTTGGACAATTCCTGGGGATGAAACAAGATGAGCTTTAAGGTCCCTTCCAACCCAAACCATTCTGGGATTCTGTGACTCTCTTCAAGCCCTGCTTTCAAAATCCCAGCTAAAGATCCCTCTTGCTGCCCTGGTGGCAGTTTTGTGCCCTGAAAAGTGATTTAACACAACCTATCACCATGTCTGCACAGCCTTGGACTATGCAGCACCTTATCTGCTTTGTTTACTGCCAAAAATAAGCCTATCTTGCAGTTCCCTCCTGATATTTGCACAGAGCTGAAGCGGTTGTGGGGGAGCCTGCTGGGCTCTGTTGTAGCTCTTTGACCATTAGCAGAAATTACTTTTAAATTTAAAACACTGTGATTTCCAATAAGAATTTGCATGGACTCAATTTTCAGGAAGTTGTTTTTAAAACATAGAAATCTTACTTGTAAATATAGAATTTATGTTCTTAAGCCTCTGAGATGTGATGGATTGGTAGCTCAGGTGATTTTTGCACACAGTATTCGTGAGGCAAAAAAAGTAGGGAAATACAGAAGTTACATACAAGATATGGAAATTACATACAAGGTGAGGGGGCAGAGACACACTTAGGATTATTAACTTTGATTTGCAAATGTAACAGTTCCTGCCTGGGAGGTTAATAATAACAAATAATCAATAAACCTGCTATTGATCTGCTGCCTTTGAGAGAGAATTCCTGTCCAGTGTGTGAAGATGATAAGTCAGCAGCTGCCCATTCCCAAGTCCCCATGTCACATTTAGCACTTGGCTGTGGGATGGACCCTTGAGGAATGGTCCTGACCCACCTTGTCCCCACAGCCTGTCCCCCACACCACCCAAACCCCCACTTCTGGTGGGTTTTTGCCCTCTGCTGTTGCTGGGCCATCCCTAAACATGCTGCCCTTTCTCCTCTGTCCTGCAGGAAATTTAATCTCCCCGGTAAATGACACCCAGAGCTATTTTGGAGCTGGGCTGCCGAGGGAAAGCCAAGCACGTCAGCGATGTGACTGCAGGAGGACAACCCAGAGGAGGGTCTGAGGAGGGGTGGCACAGCCTAACCCTGGGCAGCAGAGCCACTGCCAGGGGACTTGGGGGGACCTTCTGCTGCACGTCCCTGCCATCGCTGGGGTTTCTGTTTATTTTCCTGGAGGGGGAAGCGGGGGGGAACCCAAGCCAACATGGTCTCCCCATGTCCTCTGTTCCCCTCTTCCCTCTTCCCCCTCCTTTCATCTCAGTAGGAATCGGCTCTTTCTTCCTTTGCCCAGAGCTTTTTCCTCCTCAGACTCAAACAAGACTCCAGGTAAGACCAAAACCTTCAGCTGTAAGGAGAGGTGGATTTGGGGATGGTGATGTCCAGCAGGAAGTGGAGAAGGCTGTTGGTAGCTGAGGGAGGGGTGAGGTGGTTTTTGTGCCATGCTGGAGGATGTTTTGCTTTATAAAACATATTTGGGGATGGAGCTGAAGGTGCAGGTAGTAAACCCATCCTTCCTTTGCTCTGAGCCAAATGTGGATTGTTCTGCTTAATTACTAAAGCAAAGATCAGCCTCCAGAGGAGAAAAGTGAAAAAAACCAGGTTTAGAGCTGTAGACTCAACTTTTGATACACTTTGTCCCCAAATCTGAGACAGCACTGGGCATGGAGAGCCTGGAAAACATATGGAGAGGTGGCAGAAAGGAACGCTTTGAAAAGTTTTACTTCTAGGGAATAATCCCTGTGCAGCTTTTCTCTTCAGCCAGGATTTTTTTTTTCCCTCTGAGCTCCTCTCTGGTGTCAATACAGATTCACTCTGCAACCCCCCATCCTCCTCCCATTTCTCCAAATGGCTCTGAGGGGAGATGGGGAGAGATGGAGCTCGACAGCTGAGGCTATTTTGGGCCCTACAGCTCAATGGGGTGGAGTGACTGTAATGACAATGACGTGCACTTGTTAAAATACAAGGGCTCGGGTCGGAGCCGTGGCTGATTGTCACCAAGGGAATTCTTTGTCCATATGGGAGCTGTGATCCTTCAACTCCCTCATGTAGGAAATCACATGGGCTAAAACAGGAGCATTTCTAGCTTTGCATGTCTCTTTTTTTTTTTTTTTTT
>WEIU01024186.1:29836-40229 GCA_013389925.1 Aegithalos caudatus
TTTTTCTTTTTTCTTTTTTCTGGGGTTCTGCCATAGCTGCTTCTCTCCAGGGCTGTGTGTAAAGCAAAATGCAGTTGGGTGAAGTTTGTGATGAAGTCTCTAGATTTACATCGCTCCTTTTCTGTCTCCTGGGTGGAAATCCCAGAATTTGTGTCTTTTCTCTCCATTTGTCTCCTTTATTCTCAGCCCCACAGAACAGGAGTGAGCATCAGAGTGTGCCCAGACCTCCCTGGTGCTTTGGCATTCTGCTATTGTCAGAGCAGCCTTGGGAGGCTCAGAAAAATAGAATGAAAAGTGACTGCTGTGGATCCTTGAGGGGCTGCTCTGTGCAGTTTCAGGCCTCTGGAAGTTTCAGGAGTGGTTTTGTAGCTCCATCAAAGGTGGAATGTGAAATCCTCATGTTGCAATAAAACCCAAGGAGGATGAAATCCCTTCCCTGCATGGAGTTTCTTGGAGCTGTTAGTGTGTTGATGGAAAGTGGTTTCTGGCCAGGTAGTTGAAAGTGGGATGAGTTTTATAAGATAGGTCTGTCCTTGTAGAGAGGAAAGATAAGAAGTGTTTAAACCATATAAATCATGTAAGTGGCTTGAATCTCTCATGGTTTTTATGAAGTGTGTGCTGCTAACATGGCTGGAAGGTGTCTGACCCTCTTGCCCAGTGACGTGCACAAACCACATGATTTGTCTTTCTCCTAGTTGGAATTTTCTAAGTGGTTGAACCCTTGTTTGCTACCAATCATTGGGAACATCCAGGTTATTGATAAGGGATTAATGGGAGGAGTATGAGGGGATGCAGGTCCCTCTGAGGCACTTGGTGCATGTTTAACCTCACCATAAGGTCAGAATTGTCTTGAGCTACCAAGGAGGGCTGCTCACCATGTTTAACACCATGTCAGCCCCTGACCTGCCTTGAACTTTCCCTCAACATCTCCCGTGGATTTTGGCTTAGGATGGAGGCTGTGGATGGGAGGGAATGCAGACAAGCCCGACTCTGAGTGGAGTTAGGAGCTCCTTGCAAAAGGCTTCGTGTGCCGCGGGTTCTCTGCGTCCGACACCTCCAGTGACTGATCCACCACAGAATCCTCCCCCATCTGCTCATCCAGTGACCTTTGGACATGCCAAAATCGGTTCTCCCTCACTGAAGTGGAATTCAGAGTAGCCCAGGCTAAGCTCTGAGCCCAGCTCCTCAGCCACAGATACCATTCCTGCTCTGGTGGAAGGGGATAAATCCTGCCTCCCTGGATTAGAGCTCTGGCGCAAATCTGCGCTGCGCCCCGATTTAGGGATGTCATGGGCAGGCAGCACTGGGTGTGCTGGTGTGCATTTCACCCCCAGAGCTCCCTGTCTGGTGTGATGGCCCTCAGGCACCCACCAGAGCCCGGCTGATGTCACCCAGCCTGCAGCTGACACCCAACACTTGTGCTATTCCAAAGTTGTCCATTCCCTGGGAGGCTGCTGGAAGCAAGAGGGCGGCAGGGTTACTGCTGGTTTCCCTCAGCAGAGTTTTTTAAACATCAAAAGAAACCCAAACTTCCCATTTGACAACTCATGGACTTCCCTTCCCACCCACAGATTCCATTTCCTGATGTTTTCAGATGGAACAATACAAGCAGATAAGTCATGTAAACTACAGTAATTGCTGGTGCTGCCTTGATTTTTATCTGGAGCTTCTGTTTCGGTGATGTTCTTTGAAAGCTCAGGATTCAGAGATAGGAGGTTCCCTGTAAATGCTGCCTTTCCTCTCAGGAAAAGGAGTTGAGAGGATTAGAATTTAGTATTGCAGAGGAAGTTCAGGAAACATAAACTCCAAAGGCAAGAAAAATACCTCAAAACAGCATATTTTTGACTTGGGCAAAGAAAGGGTAAAAGAGGATTGAGGAAATGAGCAATCAGGGATATGATGGGCTTTAATGTGGTGTTGAGAGAAACTCTGTGCTTCTGATTTGTGTTTGGACCTTGGTGATCCCTTAGATTTAATTATGTCCCCAAAGTCTCTAATTTTGCTACTCGTGGCCACCTTTGTCTCAGGAATATTTCTGTGAGATGGATTGCATGGTGCTTTTTGCTCTTTGCCCCCAGTCCTGGTGGACAGGATTGTCTTTCTCATCCTTGAATGGAAAGGCTTGGATAGAGAATAACCTGTTACCCCTGTCCTCTTTCACACAAAGAGCTTCATCACAGGCTGCTGATGGCTTGGGGGACAATTTACTATGAGGGGGACCTCAGGCTTCTCAGAGGTTGTTGAAAGCTTTCCAGGTGCAGATCAGCATTGATTAAAAAAACATGAAACCAACCCAATCAACCAGCACTGCACAGTGGATGTCAGGAGGTTGGGATGGAGCCAGGCTGGGAGAGCTGAGGGTGTCCAGCCTGGAGAAGAGAAGCCTCCAGGGAGACCTCAGAGCCCCTTCCAGGGTCTAAAGGGGCTCCAGGAGAGCTGGAGAGGGACTGGGGACAAGGGATGAATGGACAGGGTAAGGAGGAGTGGCTTCACACTCCCTGAGGGCAGGTTGGATTGAATATTAAGAAGAAATTTTTCCCTGTGAGGGTGGTGAGGCCCTGATAGAGGGTTCCCAGAGAAGCTGTGGCTGCCCCTGGATCTCTGGAAGTGTCCAAGACCAGGTTGGATGGGGCTTGGAGCAACCTGGGATCACAGAAAGTGTCCCTACCCTCATGCCAGGGGCATGGAACCAGGATGATCTTTAAAGTCCCTTCCAAGTCAAACCATTCTAGGATTCAGTGGCAACATCATCAGGTCTTTCCACCTCCTGAAGAGTTCCAATTGTGAGTACTCCAGCAGGAACTGGACAGCTCTGGTTGTTCCCACTGCAAGGTACTCATTCCCTTGTCCATGGGGATCAGGTGCTGGGCAGACACTGGCAGTGGTGGGACAGGAATGGGCAGGAGGCCTGCACCAGCTGCATGTTCCTCCAGGGCAGTGATTTATTTACATTATCTGTCAGCTCTGTGCAGTTCTGCCTCTTTCCCCAAACGCAAATCAGGGAAGATCCGAATGAATAAAGACATAAGCAAAATTATAAGTGCCGCCAGTTTGCCTTTGGCGTGCTCAGAAATACCCCAGATGGGAATGTGATCTCTGCTGCAAATGATTAATCACAGAGGGATTACATGGGGAAATATGACACTGGCAAATGTCTGAGATTTATTGGAAAGGGCATTTGCATTGACTAGTTTTATTCATGCTTTGTTGCTGGTCCTGTCGCTTCCAAGGGAGCTGTCCTGGCACTTGCAGAGAGTTATTATTTTTTAAAAAAAGTTTCAGAGTTACCGGGCTTTTTTTGAAATTTGAATGAACATGTAAATAATTGAAATCAGAGTAATTATTGAATAAGTTGATTGACAAGTTATATAGCAGAAATATTAAATCTTGTCTTTCCAGTACAATCACAAGTCTGTCCTCTCCTGGATCCTAAATGTATTTATCATCATAATCCAGTGTGAGGTGTTTTATACCATTTGAAATTATAAAATGTAATTTATCTCATGCAGCCTAACTTGTTAGATGTGTTAGATACATCCACAGCCTCATCCTTGCTGTAGGTTAGAATTTCATGCCTCTTGCTGGATTTCATGCTCTCCACACCTATAAAACAAGTTTTCCCTCCCTTTTTCAGGTAGGGATTAAAGATACAAGAACAGAAATGTCTTTCTCATAGTTATAAAAGCAAGCCAGCATCAGAGCAAGGAATAAAACCTGTTTTTCTTTCTGTGTTAGAATAATATCTAAAATAATGATGAGCATGCACTGTTTTCACTGATCCCTGGATTTTCTTCTGGCATCCTGGCCGTTCATAATGGTGTAAAAACCTTAGAGTGTGAGGGCACATGGTGAAAGCTGCTGGAGGTGTAGGTAAGAGCAGGGGACGTGGGTTTTCACCCCACACTAGGAAGTCTGTGGACACAGAATCTTGTATTGGATGAGGAGGAGTTGCAAACACCAGATGAGTTTTTGGGAGCTGTGGGAGAGGGAGGCTGGGCCTTGAGGCCACTGGGAAGAAGCATCTTGGATGGATTTGCTGCACATTTTGGTTCAGGAGCAAAACCAACAGGCATCGGAGCAGGAGCTTGCCTGTTTTCTGACTGTTCCTGACTATCAGAGGTACCAGGGAGCAGGTGGAGTGTTTGTTTGGGCACAGCTTAGCAAGGAAGGGCAGGGAGAGAAGGATGCACTTTAGGAAGTGAGCAGCATTCCTGCTCCTGTAAGAGTCAGGCTTTGAGAGCTCCCACCCTGCTCCAACAGAGCAGAGCTCTCCTCCAGGCACAGAAAGGTGTCCTGGGGCTCAGGTGATGGAAAGAGCCTGCAGGTGGGTTGAGGGAAGCCCCTGGTTCCTTAGAGGTCCCTGGCTGGCTCCCAAGCAGCTCCTCTCGTGTCTCTGTAGCCACCTCAGTACTCCACCAAGCATTTCTCCAGGTTATGCAGAGCCCATTTTCATGGAGAAGTGAAGAAACTCTATTTTTCAGTTCTTTTTGAGGCTACGAAGATGGAAATAATTCAGAGTGATGCATTTATTAGACACAATAGGAACCCAGGAAGGGTGAGACGTAGTAGTGTCTTCTGAAGGTGAATCCAAGTGCTTTGATGGCACAGTGCAGCCTGAAATTCAAGCTGATGGCTGGGAAATATTAGGACATGAACTCTGAGTCTGTGTTTTCATTGTTAATTCTTAGTTAATGCAGTGAATGGTTCTGCTGGGCTCACCAGAGTTGAGCTGAGCCTCAGCATCTCCTTCTGAACATTGAAATGGTATTTCCACAAATGAGCAGAAGACTCTGATTGACTTCAGTGGAAATTTCCACTGACTTCAGTGTACTTTGGCTCAAGCCTCAGACTCCTGTCTGCCCCTTCTAAACATCCATGCAGTTTCTCTGCTTGCAGCTGCACAAGAGTTCATGGAAAACGTTTTAAACCTCAGCTGAGGGCAGAGGTTGGAGGAAGTGAGAGGGTCCAGAGAAGTTCAAACTAATTCACAGATTTCTAGAGGAGTTTGAGACCAAGGGAAAAGGAGATCTTGGTATTTAAGGTGGCCACTTAACAGCAAGTCAGCATGTCTTAGCACTGATGACTGTAAGTCAATCATTCTTTACCCTCTTAGCATTTATTAAAAGTAAATTTTCCCCATTACTTTTTCCCCCCCTCCCAGATATAATGTTTGAAAGCTCTTTCTTTATTTTCTAAAGATTTGTGGCAGAATAATGAAATTTGCTCTATACCAGGAAACAAAAGTAACCAAAATTGAATTAATGAGAAAGGATCAAGCTCATCTAAAAGGAACTGTCATTTTGTGTGCTCTTTGGAGTGGGAGATATAGGACAGGACAGGACATGGTGTATGTTTTCTGTTAAATGTAGAATGATTACATTTGGTTTTGCCTTAGATGTGTGACCCAGATGAAGTTTGAAGTTTGGCTCAGCAATATCATCTTGAATAATAATGCTGATCATAAAGTCACAGAATATTCTGGAAGGGACCCACAAAGACCATTGAGTCTAACTCCTGGCCTTGTTCAGAAAAACCCCAAGCATCCCACCCTGTACCTGAGGCAGTTTTCCAAACGTTTCTTGGGCGCTCATAACAAAAACCATTTTGTATTTTTGTGCCACTCCTTTTCCAGTATATGGATTTAGTGGTAACTTGTATTTTTCAATCCCCAGCAGCATAAATGGAATGAAATTTGTAATATGTAATTAATTTTCATGCACAATTTGTCATTTACCTCAGAAAGTACATTGTCATATATACACTGAGCACATAATTATTTGTGAGTCCTGTCTTGATGTGAAGAAGTGTGAGGGGAGACAAGGAATTGGAAAAATTAGTGATTTTTCCCAAGGTCATGCAGCAGCAGATCCAGCCCTCACTCCCTGATGCCATCAGTGATTTGTGCATTAACATAAATGCACTAACAGGAGCTGGAGGAGGATGGAGAAATGGTGATTTAAGAAATTAAAGCAGGGGTTTGGCCTGCTCCTATTGATTTCTGCTGAAGCAGGGGGGGGAGATGGTGAGAGCACCTGCCATTGGGTGAGAGAGTGGGTGGATGTGTGGCCAGCAGGGAAGCCAAACTGCTGTAGGATTAAGAAGGATATTTCTGTCTCACTGACTGGGTTTTCCTTTCTGAGTTACAGCACCCAGAGCCCTGGTCCTGCTGTGTGCAACACTTTGAAGGTGAAAAAGCAGGGATATGCTCACCTGGAGTAGGACCATTCCTCTGGCTCAGACAGGAGCCGCCAGGACAGAGGGGTCCGGCATTGTGAGGCCGAAGTGGTTAAGCAGCTTGAAGATAAATAGTGCACTCAAGTCTTCTTGGAAAACCTGGTCTGGGGGGTGACATCCCTGCCCATGGGTTGGAATGAGATAATCTTCAAGGTCCCTTCCAACCCAAACCATCCTGTGATGGAGGCAGTATCTTGATGGGCAGACACATCACTCAGAATGTAGTGTCCAGTTTATTCCTTGTGGTTGCAGAACCAGCCCCTCTGCCACACAGCTTTAGTGCAGGTCACTTTCTGAGCGCCACAGGTGAAAGGCTTCATCCTGTTCCTTCTGTACAAACAGCCCAAAGAGCTCTCTTTTGCCCAGAGGCTCTGTGGGGAATTATGCACCAGTTTATTAACCTCAAATATAAGAAATCCTCAAGACCAGTAACATTCCAAAGCCTTCTTACCCGTAATGAGAGGGGCATTGAAAAAATGGGGGTTCCAGGTGACGAACACCAGGATACCATGGGAGTGCAGCCATTCTTGGGCTGCACCCTCTGCTCTGCTCTGCTCTCTCCTGATGCTTTTCTCTGTCCCCTTTAGGAAGGAAGCCAGGATGGATTACAGCTCGCTCAGCGGGGTCCCGCGCTTCCTGACCCGGCCCAAGGCATTTATGGTGTCTGTAGGGAAGGATGCCACCCTGAGCTGCCAGATCATTGGGAACCCCATCCCAGTGGTGAGCTGGGAAAAGGATAAACTTCCAGTCCAGTCTGGGGGAAGGTTTAAAACCACGGAGGATGGGGATTTGTATCGGCTAACCATCTACGACCTGAGCCTGGAGGACAGCGGCCAGTACATCTGCCGGGCCAAGAACACCATCGGGGAGGCTTTTGCTGCCGTCAGCATCCAAGTGGGACAGGAGACCACAGTCACGGAGTCAGCTCCTTACTTCATCCAGAAACCTTCCAACATCAAAGTAACCTTGGGAGAAGACGCCATGTTCAAGTGCAAAGTCCAGGGCAGCCCTCCCCTCTCGGTGAACTGGGAGAAGGACGGGAGATACCTGAGGAACAAGGCGGACGCCGGACGCTTCCAGATCGAGTCTGCCGGGGAGTCCAATGCTCTCACCATCCAGTGTGCCCAGCTGGGGGACAGCGGCACCTACACCTGCCGGGCAGAGAACCTCATCGGCTCCGCCAGTGCCTCGGCCGCGCTGGTGGTGGAAACGCACGGCTCCTCCAACCCAGGCGGCGCCGGCAACCTGGACAGCAGCTGCGGCAAGACGGCCTCCTTGCTGTCCCACCTGCAGAAGAGGCGGGAGGAGATCAGGAAGATGGAGATCTCCCATGGCGCTCTGGACTCGGCCTCTGCCCAGCCGTACTCGGCGGTGGAGGGGCTGTCCAGCATTGGCTACGGCCTGTCCCGGGATTACGAGCGGGCGGCGGGGCTGACCAAGGGCGCCCGCAACGCCACGTTCGGGGCGCTGACCCGCACCTGCAGCGTGACCGAGGGCAAGCACGCCAAGCTCAGCTGCTACGTCACGGGAGAGCCCAAGCCCGTCATCGTCTGGAAGAAGGACAACGAGGTCATTTTGGAAGGTCGGAGGCACGTCATCTATGAGGATGACCAGGAGAACTTTGTGCTGAAGATCCTCTTCTGCAAGCAGACGGACAATGGGCTGTACACCTGCACGGCCTCCAACCTGGCGGGGCAGACCTACAGCTCCGTGCTTGTCACTGTCAAAGGTGGGTGCTGGTGGTGCTCACCAGGGTGGAGGTTGATGCTGTTTTGTACCACAATGACACAAGACTCCGAGGTCAGAAAGCTAAAACATTACTCTTTTATTTTGGGATGTATCTCCCTTATATACTATGTTACACAGACCAATTTGATTGGTGAAACAAAGGCAAACCTTTTCAATCACATTGGTCAAACCAGAGGGACATCAAGATGAAGTTCCTCCTGTGAGAAGGAATGAATAACATAGGTAGCGTTAGAAAAACCATTCCCATTGTTTACAGAACTTTGCCCGGGAAAAGAATTTAGAAAACCGAAACACCTCCGATGTGAAAACCAGGGCTACAGGTGGTGGCTGCAAGGACACACCCTTGAGTTGGGGTGAGGGTTTGACAAAACTTCTGTCTCCAAACTGCTTTGGGGGAGTGTGTTTAGTTGTGAATAAAGCTCTTGGTGGAAAGGGCTTGTGCACTTGAATAGATGACCTGGAGAGAAAGTCCCATTGCTGGTGGTTTTTAGGAAAGGCAGTAAAGATGTGCCAGGCAGGGCTGGATGATGTAGAACTGGCTGGCTGTGGGGCAGATGGGATACACCAGATCCCTAAAGGCTCCCACCAGTCCTGGTTTTACAGTGGTGTAAGAGATCCATTCCTGTGCTGTGGGTCAGTGACTGCCAATGCCCCGTCTCACCCTCAGGCTTTAGTCACATCTGGGTTTGTGTTCACCATGGGGTTTACTCAGACATGCCATCTGCAGTAGTAGTGGAAACCCCTCCCCACAAGATGAGCATGTCAGGCTGCCTTGGATCCCCTGGGGGACCTACTCCAACTCTAATTACAGTCCAGCTCAGTTTTCCTATACAGTGACCCACCAGCAGCCTTGTTCTTGCCAGGCTCTTCAGCCTTCTCCCAGCTTGAGTTGCTGGATAGTCTGTGTTCCTTGAATGCTCCCAGAAAAGCTCCCAGGTCCAGGATGCTTTGTTTGCCATAGGTAGTGGTGAAGAACTTGCCTTCAGAGGGTCACTCAACACTTGTGAAGGTCAGATCAAGTTCTTCAGAATGGCAGCAAAAATGTGATACACAGTTTTTACAGAATCCCAGAATGGTTTGAATTAGAAGAGATCTTAAAAATCATCTCATTCCAACCTTGCCATGGGCAGGGACACCTTCCACCAAACCAGGTTGCTCCAACCTGGCCTTTAACAATCCAGGACACTCTTAATTTTCCAGCTGCTCTCCCATTTGGCAAGGGGACAGCAGGTAGTTTGCAACCCTGGCAGCACCTGTAAATGAGCTATTAGAGACAAGGGTTTTGTCACTTGAGTGATAAAACTGATGATTTTTCACTGTCAGCAAAATAATTAGAAATCCAAATAAGTAGAAATTATCCGTGTTTCATACTCGTCTTTAATACTCTCAGGTGTTATTAAATATTCTGTTTTCCCTTTTTTGGTCTTCTCCTTTTACATTCAGAGTCTTTCCCATGAGTGGCTCAGTCCCTGTGTCCATCAGTGACACCTGATTCCCTGGAACTCACTGGCACTTGTCCCACCCATTGCTGTCCCTTGGAGGTGCTGAGTGGTGTGGAGAAGGGCATTTGTCCTGCTCCAGAAAGCTGTGATTGCCTCATGGGTTGGGGCTCAGAGCTGAAGATCAATCCTGGCCCTTGGGTGGATGATCACTTTGAGGATGGATCAAAACAAACACCCCCTGCTCTGCTGTGCTTATCTTACTGCTCTCACAGCTGCAACCTGTTCCAAAGGAGGTGGGGAAAGCAAGGGAAGCAGCCAGGGGAAAAGGTTATTGATCCATGTCAATTGTCCAGAGCTGCCTGTGAGTCAGGAGGCTGAAGTGGAAATGTTTATGGATTATTTCTTTTTTACACTGTACCACGTTTGGCTCCCTGTCCAAGCCAAGGCTGCCATGGAAAATCTACGTGTGTTGGCTATAATTAGGCCCTGATAAATTACTCTCCCCTGTGTCACCAGAAGTTCTTCTTAGCCCTCCAAAGACAGGTCAGATTGATGCAGCAGTGAAAAAAGCTTTTAATTCTGTTGTTTGCGATGCCATTGGTTCATCTGCTACAAGGCTTAGGGAGGGAGATCACCTTGCCATGCAAACTTCTCTTTGCTCAGCCATGTAGGAGAGGTTGAATTCTCCAAGCAGCCACGCTTAGAATCATAGAATCAGAATGGTTTGGGATGGGAGGGACCTTAGAATATATCTGGTTCCAACCCCCCTGCCATGGGCAGGGATGCCACTCACTCAATCAGGTTGCTCAGGGCCCTGGTCAAACTGGCCTTGAACACTTCCAGGGATGGGACATCCATAGAAAGCCTTCTATATTCTGTCAATCTAGATCCTAGGGACCCAGGAACCCAACATTTGTGAACACTTTGCTGAGCCTGTGCCTTAAAGATCACTGAGCTGGGGAAAAAAA